>OW026520.1:70869802-71117302 GCA_932274085.1 Protocalliphora azurea | reverse complement strand
TTTTTCATAATTACTTTTGTTTTAATTTTAATAACGTTTATTTTTACTCCACAATTTCCTTCGCATGGTGTATCATGATATAGTTTAATTAATTAATATTTTTCATTATTGTTTATTACTTTTTGAGGACTACTATTATTTTATAATTCTGACGTCGTTATTTTTAATACATTTATTGGTTATTATGGGTTATTAATTTTAAATATATCGTCACTTTTCTGTAGTGCGAATTTATTAACATTCAATCTGCTTAACTCAGATGATAGTTTCTTCAACATATTATCTAAATGACATGGATTATCATTACATCTTACGCCCATTTCGTTCACAGAATGAGTATCATCAATTTTAAATTCTTTAGTCGACTTATCTATTGTAAATTTTATTTTTCTCGCGAGTTTTATATGTTTAATGGATGTACATTTTCATACTTTGAGTTGATCAGGCTCATCAAGATGCGACATCTCATCTCCTTTATCTATATTTGCTTTGCGCAACATATTTTTTTATTCCTCTTGTTATCACCAAAGCTTTCTTTATTAATTCTTCGTTGGTGAGGTTTATCCCTTTTTTATATACAATTTCAAAATCATAATCGGATAATTCTAGCCTAATTCTGGTCAACTTGGAGCTAGGAATCTTATGAGAAAATAATGATATCAATGGATCTGTAGAAGCAATGAATTCAAACATGTTACTACGTCAGTAGAATTTTTAATAAAGCCTTCATCAAATATGTAGACCCTAAACCACATAAGGCCATTATCAGCATGCTGAAAACTATTTGATGATATTTTAAGTTCAAATGGTAATCTATGTGGAAAATGTTGTAAAAAAAGTACGTGATTGAGTTCAATTTGATGGAATAAACTTGCCATGTCCATTGTGGAAAAATATTTAGCTCTACCTAGTCTATCAAAAATATCGTTCAAACGTGTTAATGGAAATTTATCGTTAATAATTTTATCATTGAGTTTTCTAAAATCAACAACCAATCTCCATTTTTTTTTTTAAATCGGTCTCTCCCTTTTTTGGAACTAACAATAGTGGAGGATTATATGGGCTAACGGAAGGCTCAATTATCTTGCTTTTTAAAGGACCTTACAATTTATTTCTTCGATATGCGTATGTGGCAAGCGATAGTTTTTTATATATACAGGATTTTTATCATGTAAATTTATTTTTTGTTTATAGAAATTAGTTGCTGTTAAGTCTTCTTTATCAAGATGGAATGTAGATTGTTATTTTCTCAATATAGATATAATTTCTTTTTTATTTTCATCACTCAAATCATACAAATTAAGACATTCCAACAACTTTTCAAATCGTTCATCCGTATATTTTCTCTTATTCTCATCACTGGCCATTGAAAATATTTTATAATATCCCAAAGGAATAGTTTCGACTTTCATATTATCTATGAATATTTTTTTTTTTTTTTTGTCTCTAACGTTTAACAATCTTATATGCAGATTTTCTCATTTGGGAATAATTTCATTTGTTAAAAATACACCATCTATTATTTCTCGACTCAACACCACTGCATCTTCTTCCAATTTTAAACTGAAAGGTAAAATTATTTCACTTCTTTGTGGTATTATTACTTGACTAATTTTGAAAGCACTATCATATATTGGAATTGTTATGCCTTCACTGTTCAAATCAAATGTCAAAACATATCTATCATAATAAATATTACATTTATATTTTGACAGAAAATCTCTACCCAGAATTCCATCTAATCATTCGCTGCTAATTGCACATTCTTTTCAATCACTATAACATTAATACGTATTTTAGTAGTAATGGAACCAAAAGATTTAATTATTTCTCTTGAAATTCCTGTTAAATTGCAATAATCATCTGGATTTTCCTCATAATGATATACAAATTTTTCTTTACACAGAAAAACATCTGCTCCCGTGTCTATTAAAAATGTAAGTCCACATCTAAAAGGTTCAATGTTACCTAATATATATAGATATTTACTGAATTACTTTCGAAGACATAGGTCTTGAGATCTTCGGAGTTTGCAAGTTTCCCTAGTTTTATATCTGGTTAACATTTTGATTTCTGCTATTATATCTGTTGTTTCTATTATTATTATTATTATTATTATTATTATTATTATTATTATTATTTGCTCTGTTGTTACCACTTCTACTGTTGTTGTTATTATTTTTATAATTATTATTGTTGTTGTTATTATTGTTATTATAATTATTACCATTTCTATAATTCTTATTACCTTGGTTAGTGTAATTATTCTAATTATTATTGTTATTATTTATATTATTTTTAAAGTTCTTATTATTCCCTATTATATTATTATTATAGTGATACATATTCTGCTAAGTTGGGTGAAGCTTTATTTTAATTTGAACTGCGTTGATTATTTGCGATCGTATTCTTAAAATGTCAAGTATATTTCTTAGTGAAAGTTTAAATATATATATATATATATATATATATATATATATATATATATATATATATATATATATATATATATATATATATTTAAATTTTTAAATATTTAAATTTTATGTTCTTCTAAATCATTAATTACAAGTAATAAAAATTATAAATTTAAATACGTTATAGCTATAATAAAATTAAATATTACTATAAACAACTATGTAAATACGTTAAACACAACACAAATTATCAGCACTGCATAATTTACAATCACTCCTATGTGCGTATTTACACGACAGAGGAGATGACGATTTAGGCTTCTATGTATTTCCTGTATAAACGTATTTTTTTTAAACTCACTCACAATATTGTTATTATATTTTTATCTTTACCATAATCAACTACTAGAGTATTATTTTTTTAATTTTGAATTAAGAGAGCTCCCTAAAAACTAATCAAGTACCTATTGCAACAAAATAAAGAAAAAGAATGAGATTAATAATTAGACTACACCGGCTCTAATAATTAGATTATACCGGCTCTAATAATTTGAATTTCCTTTCTGTGCAACATGTCTTAGTACATACAAATATAAAAAAAATAACATAAACATACTTAAACATACATGTACTTGCTATCTTTGAATTAGTTAATAATTATACATATATTTTTGTTTTATTCTTGGGTTGTAACTACTGGCTTGGACAAATTGTAACTATCATAGCACAACTTACGCTCTCCAGTATTTTTCCAAAATATAGCAGGAAATTGTCCACTTCCCTTATAGTACACTACCGAGTTGACACAAAATTTAGTATATTGGCTAGAATGAATTTCTAAAAAATAGTTTTACGGTTAATTCTATCCAACTTTTATTATCTCTTTATAACGAATTTATACATTTATTTTTTTATATTGTATTATATATTGTTATATAATACAATACACAGTGGGGCAGAATCGAAATTTTTTGGAAATAAATCTGTAACTTCTGATCGGCGGGTTGGATTCATGAAATTTGGTATAGGCGTAGCAGAGGAGTGTACAATGTTAAGTTTGCAAGCGAGACACAACAAATCCCTCAGGAGCGGAGCTAAGGAGGCTCAAAGTTAGGTACCTCTGACATAAAAAATTTTTAATTTAATTTTTATATATTGCTGTAGGCCCTGATAAGACCTATAAAAAACATGCTTACGTGTCCTATTTATCTCTTATAGTTTTAAAGAACAAAATTATGTATTGAATAAAAAAATTTGAAGTCGATATCTTTACCGAGTACAAAAATAAACGATTTTGAATTTGAAAATTGCAAAAAAGACGACTTTTTGTGTTTTTTTAGGCGAAAAAGTTTCTACACTCTTTTTTATCTAAAATAAAATTTTCTTTAGCAACATATAATAATTTTACACTTTTCTGAAAGGTAACTTCACAATGATGACTTTAAGATAAAAAACAAGCCCAATAACTCAATTGGTCATGGTACATACCCTCCCGAATTCGACCCATTTTATATGAAAGTTTTGATTTTATACCATATTTTCTCAAATCCCTAAGCACGAATCGACAAACGGAATATATTTTAAGAATAGTCAATGTGTTGTTAAAAGTTTTAAATCAAAATCTACGGAACTTCGGAAAAATGTGGATTCTATAGCCAAAATGTAAAAAATCCCGTTTTTGGAAATTTTGATTAGTTTATTTTAAAATTCAGGAAAACCCTATCCCTGATTGAAATTTGGTTAACGCGCTTTTATTTATATTAATAAGATCCACATTTCCTGCAAATTTCATTAAGATATCTTTATAAACAAATATTATTACGATTAAAAATTTGTATTTTCTCCAAAATCCCCAAATTGGGCCTTTTGTTTGGTTTATTTCTAAATAGCGAAAAAAATTATAAAAATGTATACTCCAAATTAAGCTTATCCTTTAGCATATATAATTTCCGATCTTTTGCAAAAAGATTCAAGTCAATATCATGCCTCATTTCAGAAATATGCGCCATTAAACTTTTATATTTCCAATTTATTGTATATATGACTATATTTTTACAAACTTGCAACTTTTGCCTTTAGCCTTGCGTGAATAATTACTTAGAAAATTATGAATATTTCTGTATACTTTTAACAATATCTATACGCAAAGTTATAATCAACAGGGAAGCTGAAAGCAATGAGAAATTGGATTATATTTAGAAAGGAGTTAGTACTAACTAATAAATTATTAGTAATTCGTGAGAAAAGTAAAAACGATTAATGTAAATTTATAATTTGTTTTCTAATTGGAGTTTTCATCATTCATATAAGGAAGGCGACATAACTTGACTATAGCTGGAGTAATAGTTCCCGACGATATACGAATGTCTTCCGTACGTACATTCTTATGTGAGCCAGGGTACGTCTTTTATATTCTTCCTCATCGCCATCCGTATGGTGGTTGCAAATCATACATAATCATTACAAGGTCTCCTACCTGTGTATTGGAAATTGAGTGCTTCCACTTATATCGTTTTTGTAGAGCTTTTAGGTAATCCTATTTCCATTGGATAGAGAACTGATGGTGAAGTGCTTTGAGTTTTTCCTATCTATTAATAAGCGACATTTTTTGGAAGTTTTGATCTCGAAAAGCCGTTAGTGGAGCACTTCTTAAAAAGTGGTCGGGTGTTAATGCCGTCAAATCCAATGGATCTTCGGTTAAGGCAGACAATGGGCGAGAATTTAAAACGCCTTCTATTCGAGTGAAAATAGTTGAAAATTCTTCGAAGTTAAATCTTTGAGTACCAGCAATACGTTTCAAATGAAATTTGAAGCTTTTTACGGCGGCTTCATATAAGCCGCCTATGTGTGGAGCGTGAGGGGGAATAAATTTCCATTCAAAGCCATGTGTTATGTACTTCTGAGCTATGTCTCGAGCTGCTGTTTTCACAAATATACAGAATTCACATTAGAGTTCTACTAGCACCTAGAAAATTTCTACCATTGTCAGTAACTACACTTTGGGGGAGCCCACGCCTCCCAACGAAACGGGCGAATCCCACGTGAAATGCTGCCGTAGATAAATCTGAGCATAGTTCTAAATGGATAGCTTTCGTAGTGAAGCAAACGAAAACACTAACATATGCTTTTACAGAGGTAGATCTTCATAAGGCTGAGATATTAATTTAAAATGGACCGGCGAAGTCAATGCCTGCGACTTGAAATGGGAGTGAAAGGGTACATCTTTCAGGCGGCAGTGGTGCCATTATCTGTGAGCATGGCTGCTGTTTGTGAATAATACAACTTTTGCAATGACGTATTATCTTTTTTACTAGCGGTTTGAGACGGAAGATATAAAATTACGTTTGTACCATTCGACACATTTGCGTGAGAAAGAAAATAATGTAAATGCGTCTGGTAAAGCTGGCAAAACCGTGAGTTTGCGGGCAATATAATAGGAAAACGTTTATTATATGGTAGAAAAGATAGAGATAAACTACCATTGATTCTAAGAATCGAATTCTCATCAAGGAATGGGTTTAGAGTTTTGTGAGAACTTTTATTGGGTATATTGATTTTGAGACAAATATTGATATTCTTCTGAATAGAAGGCTTTCTGAGATAGTGTAATAAGTCTGAATTTAACAAATTTTATTTCGCTATGGATTAAATCATTTTGGGTGATGTGTTGAGTGGTTGGCCTAATATTCTTAATACAATTATTGAAGAATCTGAATATATAACATACAACACGTAGAGCTCTGTCGTATGATGAAAATCTTTTCAAAATGTCATTATTCGATTGAAGGTTGAACTATTTTTATGGAATTTCGTTTAGGCCATTCGGATGAGGGTTTATTTATCCACAATGGTCCATGCCACCATGAAGAATTATGTGCGAGATATTGTGGCCTAAAGGCACGAGTTTTAAGATCCGCCGGGTTATCATGAGTAGGCACATATCGAAATGTTGCATTCGGCATTAATCGATGGATTGTTATGGAAGAGTATTACCATATTGTACGGGATTCGCTAATCGAACTGCTTCACTGAGTTCTAGGCGTGTGAGATAGATAGTTTGTATAAGAGCTACTTTAGATTTTGTGAGTAATAAATTTTAAAATGTATTATGGGTTTCTGTCTGGCATCTAATATACACTGTGGCACAATATCGCCGACGCCAGAGGTATATTGGAGCCAACGAGGAAAAGAGATTGTTCCTATTTGCGAGAAATCTATAGCAAGATTATTCCAGTTATGCAGAGATTCTAATGACACTTCTTCATCCCATTCTTTGTATACTTAAAATGCAGTGAAATTGTTCCTATTTGCGAGAGATCTGTAACAAGATTATTCCAGTTATGCAGAGATGCTAATGACACTTCTTCATCCCATTCTGACCCTTCAAACCACAGCTATTGCATGAGTATTTTTGCTCTCATCACTGTGGGTGCAACCCATCCAGCAGGAGTTTCACAACAGAAGAGAGAATTTTACGTGTAGTAATTTTTGTTGGTTTTTCAATTGGTGAGAAGTTATAGGAAAATGTGTCCGTGAGAGCATTCCACTTTATACCAAGAGTCTTAGTTGTGCTTGATTCGTGGAAGCGAAGAAAATCTGAATCATAAAGATCTTCTTTTGGTAAATGGGTGATCAACTGAGGATCATTTACAGTGATTTTCTTTAGGGGAAATCCGGCGGATTTTAATGCTTGAATGAACTGTATTTGGGCAGACAGAGTTTCTTCTATAGAAAAACCTCCGGAAAGAATATCATCCGCATACGTTTCCGAACGCAAAAATTATGAGCCTTTAGGGTATTGAGACTCAGAAGCATACCCCAGTTGAAAAGGGGTACGTATTACGAGCTAAGGGGAGCAATTTACTCCAAAGTTTACCGTTTTCAACTGGTAATCTTTTTAGGGTTGGAAGAGAATTTTCTGAAAAGATCTATCTACGGAATATACTAGAATCTGGCGATACATCTTTTGTATATCGCCACTGAATACATATTTGTACTTTCTTCAATTTAAAATTACGGTTATCAAGTAGGGCCTTTATAGAGTACATCATTGAGGGAAAATTGGGATTTTGTTTTCCTAGGGGCATTGAATACTACTCTTACTTTTGTAGTTTTATGCTCTGGGCGTACGACAGCATGATGTGGTACATAAAACGAGCTATATTTTCCTCGCGAAATAATTTCATGGGATTGATTTTCTTCCATGTGATCAAGAGTCATATATTTGTTTAGAACTGCCTTATATTGGGATTGTAAATCGGGATCTTTAGACAGTATTTTTCCCATTCTAGAATATTGGGCTAAGGCTACAAAACGAGAAGAGCCTAAGAAGATTTTTTCGGGATATTCTGCCTTGAAAGGTAACTTAACGTTACATCTACCGTTTTCATGCCGGGTTAGTATTCGGGAGTAGAAACTTTCACATATTTTATCTTCCTGTGAGATTGGGTTATTTGAAGGAATTTCTTCCTGTTCCCAAAATTTCTTTAAGAGAGTGTTGATCTCTGAAGTTTCAGAAATAAAAACTGACTTTGAAAAAGCTTGCACAGTTTCTGTTTTCATGGGACCGCTAAATACCCAACCAAAAACAGTATTATAGACCGAGGTATGACAACAAATATTTTTTCTTATCCCATAAATGTTGATAAATCGTTTATAATCATTACCTAGAATGAGATCTATCTGGGACGATTTATTGAAACTTGGGTCAGCAAGATCAAATTCCTTGAGTTCGGTTGAGTTAGGGATTTCGAATGTACAAGAAGGAAGTTGTTTAGTCACTTTTGGCAAAACTATGGCCTTAATGGGAATTCTTAAATTGTATCTTTTTGTATATAATACGAATTCACATTCCTTGTTAATACCGACAATTTCAAAATTTAATTTTTGATAAGGGAGTTGAAGGCGGTTTCTTACTCTTTCCGTTAAGAATGTTCGTTGAAAGTTTAAAAAGTTTACCTCTATATTTTGAGACTTTTTTGTCATGTGTTAAGGAATGGTGGGGTTTCTTGCAATAAAGACAAGTATGCTTACTTCTATAATTCGCTTTGATATGTGAGGATCCTAAAAAATTATTACAGAATTTGTTCTTGTATACGAAATCTACTCACTGTGTACCGTAAACGCTCGGAACTTTGGACATGCTCTAAGATTATCATCTTCGCCACATAACTTGCAAGTTAGATGCAAGTGTTCTTGAGATAAATATGATAGTACGTTAGGGACATTTGTAACCATTTTGGTAGTTCACGGGGTTATGGTAAAGATTTTTCCAATAGAGAAAGGATAAAATCGGGTAATTTGGTGGAAATTAATCGAATTAGAATAGGGTCCCAGCTTTCTACTTCAACTCCGAGAATTTTAAGGGTTGCTAAATAGTAATTTACGGAAGATTGAATTCTTCTAATTGACTCACTATCTTCGCCAGTTGCTGGTAGAATATCGAAGAGGATTTTTATTTGGTTATCAACAAGTACGCGCTTATTGTCGTATCGTAGAGCATTCCATGCTAAATCGAAATTATTATGAGAAAGGGCATATCTTTTGACTATTGCACCTGATTCTCCTTTTGCTTTGTTACGGACGCGGTATAATTTCGTGACGGGAGAAAGTTTTGAATGATGTATGTGTACTGCTGTGAACATGTCAAGAAACGAGGGCCATTGCTCATAACTGCCTTGAAATACTTCTGTATCACAGGGGCGAGTTTTAAGAACGATACTGGAGGTGTTAGGAACGATATTTTGGGCAAAAGTTTGTGAGTATTGAGCTGCTCCTTACTAGAAGAGTCTAATCGGGCTATCTTCTTCAAATCGAGAATTTGTGAAGTGCAGAGATAATAGGCGTCCACACATGCATCATAATTTTCCTTGGACTCTTCTTTAAATTCTTTAGTTACTACACTATCATGAGACAACATTACTCTTTCGTAAGAAATATCGACTTTAGCCCATCTTGAGTTTAAGTCTTTTAACTTTACTTCAAGCACTGATTCGGATTGTTCTTCTGCGGAAGTTCGTTGTAATCGTTGACAGAATTGGAGCAAATGGTCACAATCAAATACGACTGTGGGACGAGTTTGAATCGTTACGAGATGTAGATGCCATTCTTTATTTGCTTAATAGAGCAAGAGGGTATAGAACACTTCGTTTCATAAGGGGTTAGAAAAAATAAAAACTTAAGTTGGGATACCACTGTAAAGTCCTATTTCAATAGACAAGGATCTTCTTTTTCCGAATTAACAGAAAGTATCAAGTTTGAGTGCAATCATTTTTTTAAGCTTTATAATATATAAATATTTGTATTTTTAATAATAATAATTTCTTTAAAAAACTGGATGACAAATTATTTGTCAGTGTAATGAGCAAGTTTAAATGTAAGCTATCTAAACTTGTTAAGAAGTGTTTCTACAAAAGTGATGTTTGTTAAATTTACGTGCACCTATTATTATTATTGTTATTGTTATTGTTATTATTATTATTATTATTATTATTATTATTATTATTATTATTATTATTTTCATACTCTTGATTTTGATTTATTTTGAAAATAAGATTTCTACAAATTTTCAAACGAATTTTAATTCAAATAAATTTTATGTTGAATTAAAATTTTCAAATTTTAATCATATTTTTTTTTTTGTGCTTTTCATTAGATAAATTTAATTGAATTTTAATTTAATTCTTAGTTTGTTCTTTTGCTTATTTATATTTATAAACGAAATATTTACAATAAAAGACACGTTCGGTCTTTAAAGGGTTATTGCTTTTTTATGTTGTTTCTTCTCTTCGTGATGGACTGTATGTTTTTTATGTTAAGTAAAGATAACGTAAACACCAGTAATGTAAAGGAATTACACTGGTTTTTATATTATGTTTAAATTTTTATATGAACACAACTAGGAATATATGTACAGTAGAATAGATAATAATTACCTTATTTATTTATTTATTTAGTGGGAAAATATCATTAATTTGTAAAGAGTGCGCTTTATCCTTGATTTTTATTTTTAAAAATATGAAAATGAATTCACTCTTTGATTCTCTCACTATTATGGTATTGTGTTACTTTCCTATTTGTTTTCATTATAGCAAAGAGATTTGAATATTAAAGAGAAATTGCAGCTCCACTTACATAGTGTCTACATTAGAGATTTTTTTCATCAAGATAAACTTCAAACTTAACGCGTATTTGTGGAAGGTGGCAACAGTTGGACAAAAACAACAATATGGCGTATTCATTATTGTTTTTTATATATGCAGTTTGACAACTGTAACAACCAAAATAATAATCAACTGTTTAACTAAGGTTACCTTGTATATATTCGCACTGATTTGGACGTTTGTTTTGGTATAATTTTGCCACTAGGTTAAGAACGATATGTTAGTACACTCAAAAAAATTTTCCCAGCAGTTGTTTGTATTTTATTAGAGAATTTTTAGTTATATTAAAATTTAATAAAATTAATAAATAAGCAGAAATTTATTTTTAATTATGTTATTTGAAAAACGAACAGCAATAAAGAGGTGAGTTTTCATTTGATTAAAATGAAATGTAAGTGATCTGTTTTTAAAATTAATTTTCTGTTAAAGTTATCAAAATAATTTTTGAGTGTATAAATAACAAATGAACCACCACTTTTAATTAAAAAAAACCTTTCGTTTTTATTAATAAAAAGAGTAACAATAATTAATTTTAAAGGCAATTTAAGATAATAATTTATATTTAAATGATCAAATTGTGTTTATAAAGTGTAGAATGTATAAAAATAAATTCTAATTTTCACTTTTTTAATACTTCTATTCAAAATTTGTATGGACTCTCTTTTGTTTTCTTAAAATTAGTATGAGCAAATATAAAATTTTGTAAATACCTTATGTACATATATTTACTGCAAAACAAACATACAACAATGTATTTTTCCTTCTCTCAGCTTCTTTAATATGTGGGAGAAATAACTTTTATTATACACAAATATAACGCCTTTTTTTCTTCTTTTGATCTTCCACTAGCAATTTCTTTTGCTTTTTTTTATGTATAAGAAAAGGGAAAAATTTAAGGTGATGTTATTTACTTATATGCATGAAATTTTAAGCTGTATTTATTTACTTTTTATTGACTTATGTATATGACACCGTTTATGTAAAAATATGGGAAATTGTAACGGTTTTTATAATCTATTTATCTGATGAACTTTATTTGAATTTATTTAAATTTGGCGGACAATGTGGCGACTATGTACTTGTACATATGTACAGATGAAAAACGATTTTTTTATTTTTTATTTAGCAGTATGGAAATTTTTCACATATGGATATGTACGTACACTTTTTTACACTTTTTTTACGGTTACGATTTTAGGGTTATTTTTATAATAATTTACACGTAAAAAATTTAATATTTAGATGCTTTTTTTCAATTTCTTCTTTACACGGTATTTTTTGTCTTTATAAAGTATTTGTTTGTTTTTCACGTTGACGTTTTACTTGTTTTTCTTGTTTTTCTACGTTTCTAGTTTTTTTACGTTTTTTGGTTTTTACACGTTTGTTTTATGTTTTTGTTTTCTCAATTGTACGTATATGAATATGTGAAAATATGTTTTTTAATTTAAAATGCATGTCAATTACTGTTTGGTGTTTAACATTGACTGATGAACTTTGATCTATTTATGCTTTGATTTACCTCATTCTTTGTTATTTGGAGATGAATATTACAAACTGTTCTCACTTGTTGTTTTTTGCAAAGGCTCGATAAGGACCATGTAATAATTTGTTGGTTTATTACTAAATAAAGAAAAGAATGAAACAGGGTTAATAAACTTTCTTTAATTTAGGGATTGTGGGATTATGTTTCTCACCTATTTAGTATGAATTTGATGAAGTTTACACGGTAAGTAATTAAATTATAGGTAAGTTATAATTAAAGTTTTATATTCTTTAACTTTTTTCAGGTTATGTTTAACAATTTAATAAATTTGAATTAGAGAAAAGGTAAGTAATAGCACGACTTATTGTAATGAATGTAGAATAGCAAGTGTTAACTTTTATTGCAATTCAATTTTAACAAAGTTCAGTTTTTAATAGTAACGAAGTTTGGATAAAAGTTAACATTGGCTATTTGTAGCGAGTAAATTATTTACAGGAATGGAAAACTTTACTTATATTAAGTATTAAAATAAGTATTATAAATAATAAAATTATATTTTTTATTAATAATTTGTGTGTTCAAACATAGTTTGAACATAATTAGTATATTTCTCTATCTTTTCATGACCTTATGCGACCGTATGTTCGGGCGGTCCCATGAGCAAGCTTACCCCCGCTGCCGGTGGTCTACTGCGGATTGGTAATCACCATCAAATACAAGGTAGACCATCCCGAACTATAATATTTTATAAAAAAAAAAAACTTAAAATTTAAATAACTTCGTTTGTTTATTGGCACAGCTAAGTTGCAAGACGGCAGGATCCGCTGGCCAAATCAGATAGTGCCATAAAAAATTTTAATTCCCCAGTACCCTCACAAACAAAAAATTTTTATCATCTTCCTTTTTGCCTATACCCGAAAGTCCCACAAGAATACAACATCATAAATAATGATGATAAATATATTTAATTTTTAATATATACGTATATATACAACAAACGTTATAAAGTAAAAATTAAACGCTTAAATTTTTTTGTGCGGACCGAATAGTTCGATTTATTTCAGCTATTTAAAGAGAATATAAACTATCTGTCATTTTTATTACATTTTACATGAAACTTTATATTTTTAATAATTTAATTGTTCTTCATTGAGCTCTTTTTCTTAGTAAAATTATATAAAAAGTTAAATAAGATTCTGTTGGAAAAACGGTTAACCGCCTTTAAAACACCGGTTTTGAAAAAAACTGAAAATTAGAAAAAACCAAAACCGACAGCGTTTGTAAAAAACTGGAAACCGGTTAACCGATTTTCGGTTTTGGATACTCTATTCACTACCGAAATTGCCTTTACATCACAAAATCAAACGAAAAATTAAATACTGATGTGTTATTAATTATGCGCATTTTTAACGCTTCATGCACACGTACACGAGATTGACATCATGCAATTTTATCGTGTATTTGCCCTTTAACAAGTATCATTGTAGGTAAATACACCTAAACCTTGCTCAGACCGGCGCGAAAATACGTAATTTCATGCTGTAATTCATAAGCAGGACAACCAAAAATATACTCTAAAAAAGTATTTTATGCGCTCTAAAAATCGTAAAATATGCCCTTAAAATTAAAAATAATTTTTTGTCTAAATTTTAAATTATCTACTATTCGTGCTAAAAATCACTAATGGCTGATTATGTAGAGAATTTTATTGAGTCCAAAATATGCAAAATTTTTCACTTAAGTGTAAAATATGCAAAATTATGCTTTTGAGAATAAAATATGCAAAAACATGAATATGATTATTTAAATTGCAAAAATATTATCTAAAATAAGGATTTTTCTATGAAAATAAGGAAAAATATACTGCTAAGCATAAAATATGCAAACATATTCTGTTGTGAACAAAATATGCAAGAATATGCAGAAAAAATCCATGCCAAAATTCCTAAAATTATATGAAATGGATGATAAATAACTAACAGTTTGGTTTATTTGAAATTCTGGAAAAAATATGATTTCGCGTATTTTTTTTACTTAGAACTGTCAAACTCTATATATGCACAATTTTTTCTTATCTGCTGAAGTGTCACACTCCATGTATAAAAAATTTACGAATTCGCGGTATTGTTGTTTTTATAGAACTATTGCCACCTGTTTCATTTCGACATATTTTATATAAAAAATTAACCGGCGTGAACTAAACATAGTAAGTTAACAAAGTAAAAGTGCTGCCTAGTTTAAAACACGAGTAATTTTGTTTGTCAGTGCTACCAAGTTTAAAAATGAGTTATTTACGCTTTGTATGCTAAAAATACAGTGCTGCCATGTTTTATTTATCAAAATTAAGTAAATAATGTGGCAACACCGCAGCTTTGTTAACAAACTACTCAACTAAGATAACAAACTACTGTATCCGGTAGAAAAATGTTTTAAAATTTATTAAGATTAAAAAAAAAATGCAAAATAACGATTTTTAAAGTTTTACATATATATTTTTTTGGACTCTAGGTCGAATTGAGTGATTTGTTCCTCGACCGGACCACTTAGAGGAATCACTTAGGAAAAGATTTTTCACATTTCACTCAGGGGACATTTTGGGCCCCAGGTCGAATTGAGTGATCTGTTCCTGGACCGGACTGCTTCCGGGTGATAGAAAATATATATCATTCTGATATATATTTTATTCACCTCTATAGTTTTTGTTTGAACAAAGCATTCAAAAAAAAAAAAAAAAAAGATTTTTCATATTTCACTTAAGGGACATTTAGGACCCTAGGTCGAATTGAGTGATTTGTTCCTGGACTGGACCACTTGGAGGTGATAGAGGAACCTCTCAGATTTATTTTGATATACAATTCATTCACCGCTATAGTTTTTGGTAGAACAAATTTTTCAAAAGAAAATTTTTTTTATTTCACTTAAGACACATTTTAGACCCTAGGTCGAAAAAAAGTAAAAGTAAGTAAATAAAAATTTAAATTAGAATTTAAAACACAAAAAACAAAAAAAATATACATATATATATATTATATTAATTATGCGTATTTTTAACGCTTCATGCACACGTACACGAGATTGACATCATGCAATTTTATCGTGTATTTGCCCTTTAACAAGTATCATTGTAGGTAAATACACTTAAACCTTGCTCAGACCGGCGCGGAAATACGAAATTTCATGCTGTAATTCATAAGCAGGACAACCAAAAATATACTCTAAAAAAGTATTTTATGCGCTCTAAAAATCGTAAAATATGCCCTTAAAATTAAAAATAATTTTTTGTCTAAATTTTAAATTATCTACTATTCATGCTAAAAATCACTAATGGTTGATTATGTTGAGAATCGTATTGAGTCCAAAATATGCAAAATTTTTCACTGAAGTGTAAAATATGCAAAATTATGCTTTTGAGAATAAAATATGCAAAAACATGAATATGATTATTTAAATGCAAAAATATTCTCTAAAATAAAGGATTTTTTATGAAAATAAGGAAAAATATGCTGCTAAGCACAAAATATGCAAAAATAATCTGTTGTGAACAAAATATGCGAGAATGTGCAGAAAGAAATTCATGCCAAAATTCCTAAAATTATATGAAATGGATGAATAACTAACAGTTTGGTTTATTTGAAATTCTGGAAAAAATATGATTTCGTGTATTTGGTCAAAGCAAATTCGAACAAGTGGCTGATTATTATTTTTTTTTAACTTAGAACTGTCAAACTCTATATAAGCACATTATTTGTTTATCCGCTGAAGTGTCACACTCCATGTATAAAAATTTATGAATTCGCGGTATTGTTGTTTTTGTAGAACTATTTCCACCTGTTTCATTACGGCATATTTCATATAAAAAATTAACCGGCGTGAACTTAACATAGTAAGTTAACAAAGTAAAAGTGCTGCTAAGTTTAGAACACGAGTAATTTTGATTTGTAGGACAAGATTTCAGTGCTGCCAAGTTCAAAAACAATTTATTTACGCTTTGTATACTCAAAATACAGTGAGATTGTTCCTATTTGCGAGAGATCTGTAACAAGATTATTCCAGTTATGCAGAGATTCTAATGACACTTCTTCATTCCATTTTGACCCTTCTAACCACAGCAATTGCATGAGTAGTTTTGCTCTCATCACTACGGGTGCAACCCATCCAACAGGAGTTTCACAACAGAAGAGAGAATTTTACGTTTAGTAATTTTTGTTGGTTGTTCAATTGGTGAGAAGGTATAGGAAAATGTGTCCGTGAGAGCATTCCACTTTATACCAAGAGTCTTAATTGTGCTTGATTCGTGGAAGCGAAGAAAATCTAAATCATAAAATCTAAATCTTTTGGTAAATGGGTGAGCAACTGAGGATCATTTGCAGTTATCTTCTTTAGGGGTAATCCTGCGGATTTTAATGCTTGAATGAGCTGTATTTCAGAATCAGAATCATACGCCAGTTGAAGAATGGTACGAATTGCGAGATGAGGGGAGCAATTTACCCCAAAGGTTATCGTTTTTAATTGGTAATCTTTGATTGGGCCATCTTTTTTGGGTTGGAAGAGAATTTTCTGAAAAGATCTATCTGCGGAATGTACTAGAATATGTCGATACATCTTTTGTATATCGCCACTGAATATATATTTGTACTTTCTTCAATTTAAAATTATGGTTATTGTTTACGCGCATAGTGTAAATAGCCACTAATTATTGTTCAGTGGTTGTTTTCCATGTTTTACTCTTTGGCGGCATTATTTGACATTTTTTCCATCTCCTTGTTAAACATAATTTTTTGTAATATCACTTACATTTGTAAACCCCGAGTGTACGGTACGTACATACTAAGAAAAAACCCGAGCTAAAATAAAACCCCAAATTAAAATAATTCATAAAAATTCTAATACTCGTTTGTTATTTCTATATATTTTCGATAAAAATATTTCAAGCAAAACATTTTTTGGTCCTTAACCGGATATTTAAGAAACCCCCCGTGAACTTGAAATATTTTTAAGAAAATATTTTATTTTCAGAACCCTTTATTGGAAACCCGCATGCTTTTGGATAAATCCAATTTTTTAATTTTTTTAAACACCCCCTAATTCCCTCAAACAATTAAAAAGGTGAGTTGTTTGAATTTTTAAAAGTGAAAAGTGCTAACAAAAGAAATGCAAGTGAAAAAAGACAAAAACCAACAAACAAGACTAGTGCTAGAAACACAAATTGCCGTCGGCAAAACAAAATTGAACAAAAATCGGCAAAATTCCCTTTGTTATTTTTTATATTTTACCCCCAAAGTATTTTTTATTCGCGTGTGCCTTTCCTTTTTTAAGCGATAAAATAAAAGTTTTAATCCGTATTTTTAATTTTTTGCTTTTACTCAGTCATTTTTATTTTCATCAAAAAAGTGATCTTTTATTTTGTTGTTTTCTTTTTTAGATCCCAATTTTATTTATTCTCTGTTAACTCTTTTGTTACCAAAAGCTTTTGTTTATTACAATTTAACCCAATTGTGCAAGTTTTAAAGAACATAGCACAAAAGAGAATAAATAAAACAAATTTTTACTCGTTAGTTTTTTGTAAACAAAAACAGACAGACACGCGAATAATTAATAAATAATATTTCTTGTGTTTATAGAGTTTTTTTATAATAATAAACAAGCAAAAATATCGTGTGTGTTGTTTCTAGTGACTGAGAGTGTTTTGTTGGTTGTTTTTTCTTGTGTTTCTCTTGTTACACATTACCATAACACTAGTGCTGTATAATTTTTGTCAAACGAATAAACCGGTTACTATTAAATTTTATTTGATAAAGTGCATTTTTACTCAGTTTTTTACATAATTATAACTCATTTGTGAAAAAATTTGTGCACTTTATTAATTTAATATTGTTTTACCCGGGATAAAATATATTTGAAGAATAATTTATATATTTTTTTTCGAAAATTAATTTATTCGTTTACCCGAAGGTGAGTAACTGTGTTTATTTATTATCTGTGCTAGTGTATTTATCATTTTTGTACCATTTGTAACTGCGAAAGTGATTTTATAATTAATTTTTTTTTTGTTTCGAAATATTTTTAACCCGAAATTTTTACGAAAATTGTTATTAAACACCTTAGAATTTTGAATATTTGTTCTGAAGAAGTGTATAAAATCGTTTTCGCTATTATTATTTTACCCTATTTTTTTGAAATTAAACTCTATTTTTTTTAAATTAAACCCTATTTTTTTTATATTTACCCTTTATTTTTGATATTTATCCTTTATTTTTTGAAACATTTACTCTATTCTTTAAATTTTAAACAACTTTGTTGAAAATTTATTGACGATTTTCGAATTTTTCCCCGTTTTTTTTTTTTTTTGCAAAATTTATTTTTTGTTTTTTACTATATAAATTGTCGTGATAATTTTCAAGTTTTTTTTTATTAATTTTGAAATAATACTTTTTATCAAAAAAAAAAAAAAAAAAAAAGAAAGCTAATTTACCCCTTTTTTTGAACGACTAGTTCGATTTTTAGTTTTAACACATTTTTAATTGCTTTTTTTCAAAACTACCCAATACAAATTAAGATCAAAAATGGATCTATCAGCTTTGATTCGTAATACAGATTTTGAGGCTTATATTGCCATTATACCCGTTTCTGAACACAGAATAGGTTCGTTAGTTAGTCATGAAAAGTAACTTAACCGTTTATGGTCAACATACGACACTTTGTTGATTGAGGCTGAACAAAAGAAAAGTCCGCAAATTGTCGAGGTTAAGTCCCGATATATGGGCTCTTATAGTAAGTATACCCGTGGTGTATCATTAATTACGGCCAATATGGACCGCTTAAAATCGGCCGCTCATGCTGAAAAGTTAATGGAAACATCAATACCCATTATGAATTTACCCCCTTGTGATACCCCTATTTTCTATGGTGACTATAAGAGCTGGCCCTCTTTCCGAGACATGTTCTCTGCGTTGTATGGCAATAACCCCCGATTAACACCAGTTCAAAAACTGTATTATTTGTTGCAAAAAACTGCCAAAGATGCCCATAACGTCATACAAAACGTCCCTTTAACTAACGATGGCTATGCAATTGCATGGAAAAAGCTGGTTGACACGTATGAGAACAAAGGGGCCTTAATTAATGAACAGCTTCGTACTCTTTTAAGTATTAAACCCCTATCCCAAGAAAATGCTCCAAGTATAAAAAATCTAGAGCGGACTATTAATGATTGTATTACAAATCTTTCATTGCTTGAAGTAACCCCAGAAGCTTTTTAATGTTAGTATATATTTGTGTTACAAAGTTACCTGAAAACACTCTGAGTCTTTGGGAACAGTCAAAGATACTTTGTATGAAAACTCCTAAATGGGAAGATATGGATGCATTTCTGGCCGCTCATTTCAAGACTCTTGAATCGATTTCAGACATAAGGCAGTCTCATTCGCAATTCGTTCAAAACCCGAACAAAAATTTGAATGATTCAAGGAAAGTCCAAAGTTTCGCTATAAAAACTGTTTCCACCCCAACAATTTGTCGTTGTTTTATGTGTCAAGGATCACACCCCCTAAGACTTTGTCCTTCCTTTTTGAGTCAGAGTTTTGATGAGAGTGTCGACCGTTAAAAAACTTAAATGTTGCACAAATTGCTTTGCGACCTCTCATGAATATAAGAACTGCAAAAGCATTCATGTTTGTTCCCTTTGTAAACAGAGACATCACTCCTTGTTACATAGAGATGTAAGGCCACAGGGACACATTCCCAGTGTAGTTTCATCCCAATTACCTTTAACTACGGGTTCTGCTATTACCCAGCAGACCACTCAGAGTATAAACCCAGCAAACAATCAAATACAAAGCCCTCTTAATTATAACCCCTCAACTTCTACAGCCGCTCAAAATACCCATACTTATTCAGCACATCTGAACCAAAACCCCAATTCTACAGTCCTCTTAGGCTCGACTATATGTATAGTCCACATTAAAGATATCAGATGTGCTGCTCGAGCGCTGGTTGACCCCGGTTCGCAAGGTACCTTTATTTCATGGAGGTTACAAAGGAAACTTGCAATTCCTATATTTTCTGTGCCAACGACTAACGTTACTGGCATGATGGATTGTTATGCTGGAAAAGCTTTAACCATGTGCGTTGTAACTGTCGGATCTCCGACATTTACAACGAAAATTTGCGCATATGTTTTTGATAAAATTACCGTTCGGTTGCCCTCGTGTTCTCTTACTGATATTGTAACCTAAAATTTCCCCGATATTACAATGACCGATGTTATGTGTACCCATATGGATATTAATTTCGGAGGAAAAGTTTATCCAAAAATTTTAACTACGGATGTTAAAATTTTTTAAACCCGATAGCATCACTACTAAACTGAGAGTAGTATTTAATGCTTCAAACCCCTCTTCTAGTGGTGTGAGCTTGAATAATATTTTATACCCCGGGCCTGTTTTGCAGGCAGACCTTACGGTACTAATCCTAAGATGGCGACTTTTCAAATATGTCTTTAATGAGGACATTGAAAAAATGTATCGCCAAATATTGATTCATCCCGATCAAACCCAATTCCAACGAATATTGTACCGGGAAAACCCCGAAGTTGACGTAAAGGACTATGAGTTAAATACGGTCACGTTCGAAGTGACCTGAAGTGCACCTTATTTAGCGAAAAAAAGTTATATATAATAAAAAAAATATATAATAAAAAAATAAAAATCCATTTTAAATTTCATGTTTTGATTTTTTTTTTTTCTAAATTTTATATAATTTTGTCAATCCGTTTGTAATTTCATATGTTACCGATAAGGCGATAGTTTTTCTTAAGATTTTTCCCATATGGCGATAGTTTTTCGATATATCGATAATTTTTTTTATATTTTTTTGATATGTCGATAGTTTTCTTTTTTGTACCGAGCTCCTTTTCGCGATCGATTTATTTTGCTTTTGCGCGATAATTTTTCGATATGGCGATAGAAAAAAATAAAAATAAAAAAAATATTTAATTCTGCAAAACTACAAAATATTGTTTTTTATTTGGGAATTAAAAAAAACCCCATTTTTAGATTTATTTTTTATTACACGGCAGCTCTATTACCATACGCAAATTTTTTTTTAAGAAAAAATCACTATTTTTTTAAATCATTCACTTAAAAGTCTTATTTTTAATCAATTAAAAAAACACTTACCCTGCTGTTTCTTTGATGACAAATAAAATTCGACGGTTATCAAAGCAGATTAAACAAGGTTCGTTCCAAACATTTTTTATATATGCACTTTGACACTTCAGAAAACTGAAGGCTACATGTCTAATGGAAACTACCTTGTAAAAATTCGTCTTGGTGGACATGTTAGTATAAAAGGTATGCCAAGTTTTTAAATTGTTAATATATTTACTTCTGGGATGCCAGATCATTTACCGTTTTTTTCAATACTTTGTTCTACAAAAAACTATTCCTTTTAAATAATCTTTTTCGAACTTTACAATTATGAGACCCTCCACTATCACCTCCATATCATTTACTGGTACTTTGCAGTCCCGGCACCACCATCACCATTTTTTTCAATACTTTGTTCTACCAAAAACTATAGCGGTAAATGAAATATGAAAAAATTTTTTTGAAAACTTTGGTCAAAATGTCCCTTGAGGGAAATTAAAAAGATCTTTTTTTGAACACTTTGTTCTACCAAAAACTATAGCGGTGAATAAAATGTATATCAATATGAAGCTGAGACCTTCCACTATTACCTCCAAGTGGTCCGGCCCAGGAACAAATCACTCAGTTCGACTTAGGGTCCAAAATGTCCCTTAGAGTGAAATATGAAAATATATTTTTTTGAAAACTTTATTCTACCAAAAACTATAGCGGTGAATAAAATGTATATCAAAATGAAGCTGAGACTCTCCTCTATCAACTCCAAGTGGTCCGGTCCAGGAACAAATCTCTCAATTCGACCTAGGGTCCATTAGTTTGTTATCTTACATGATTAGTTTGTTAACAAAGTTGCGATTTTTAACTTGGCAGCACTTTTACTTTTTTATCTTACTTTGTTATCTTCTCGTCCACCTTTTTTCAGATAAAACAATGTATGTTTTGTATGTTTTCAAAAAAAGATTTTTTTTAAATTTCACTCAAGCGACATTTTGGGCCATAGGTCAAAATGAGTGATTTTTACCTGGACCGGACCACTTGGAGGTGATAGAGGAGGGTCTCACCTTCAATCTAAAATACATTTTATTTACTGCTATAGTTTTTGGTAGAACAAAGTATTCAGAAAAAGATGTTTTCTTAATTTCACTCAAAGGACATTTTGGACCATCGGTCGAATTGAGTGATTTGTTCTTGGACCGGTCCACTTGGAGGTGATAGTGAGAGTCTCAGATTCATTTTGGTATACATTTTATTTACCGCTATAGTTTTTGGTAGAACAAAGTATTCAAAAAAAATTCATATTCCACTCAAGGGACATTTTGGGCCAATTTTTTTGTAAAAAATATAACGTAGTGTAAAATAAAAATTTTAGAATGTAAATACAAGGTAACCTCAGTTAAGTAGCTGACTATTACTTTTGGTTACTATAGATGTCAGAGTGCATATATAAAAAACATAAATGAATTCGCCCTGTTGTTGTTTTTATGCAACTGCTGCCACCTTCTATTAATTCGCGTTAATATTGACGTTTATCTTGAAAAAACTTTGTCTAATATAGACACTACGTAATATGTGAGATTACACTGGCAGAAGAGAGCAACCATTTCGTTTACATTATGTTAAGTGTTAAATAAAGGGAACACGTATTTTAGTAAATACAATAACTTTATTTTCAATCAGTCAGGAAAAATATTTTTTCAATAGATAATATAAGTGCTCAACAAAAGCTTCAAAAGCAATGACTTTAATAGAGAGTAGTCATTGGAAAGCAGAACTTAGTGCTGAGAAAAAACTAGCACATGGTTATCATTGGATTAATGTTCATTTATAATTCCAATTCACTGATTCTGCAGTTTTTCTCTTAATGTAATATTGATATACACAATTCTTAATATTATTTTGACCCAAAAGTTAATACATTTTTTGAATTGGTGAAGTTTTTAGTTTTCTTAGATATAATCACCTTTATTATTTTTTCTGCTAAAAATACATTTTCACTTTTTTTGAATTGAAATTTAAATAATAGTTAAATAAAAATAGCAATTTTTTTTCTTTGGTAAACTAAACCATCTTTTGCGAACAAATGTTCCTTGATAAAAACAAAGAAAAAAAATTTTTAATATATGAAATTAATTGATCAAATAGTATTCTTATTTATGGTAAAAATAAATAAGTAAATTAATTATTAAATAAATATGAGAACACAAAATTAAGTAATGGAAATCAAATTGCGTGATAGGCAGGCTAATTTTAACCCCAGATCTACAATTAAGATTAACGCTAATATAATATGTGCAATGACGCCGGCAGCAGAGAGTAGCCATTTTGTTTATTTTATGTTTAATCTTAAATAAGGGGTAGACGTATTCTAATAAATCTTATAAGATATCTTTATTTGCAGAGTTAACATATGCTTTTTATTTAAAAAATGCGCACTTTTTAGCAGAATTTAAAATATATATAAATATAATAACCACTAAAGCAAAACAATTTTACAAAAAACATTGTTTTCACAGCAGTCTTATAACATATTTTATAATACTAATATTTGTGTCAACACGTGACATAATTCTCTCAATGAGAGAATTTCACACTCACTGAAAAAAAAAACTTACATACGTCTAGATGGGCTGTAAAATCATTCAATTAATCATTTAACCGATTAAATGTTTTTCTCGAACAATTATTCCTCAAATTTATCTATTAATCTAAAACACGAATATTCAAATATCCTAGTAAATATTCAGTTTTTTGTACCTTTCTGAAAAGGTATGCGAACGGAACTATTGTCAATAAAGTAGCGTTGCCAACATAGTGACATTTATGTGTAAACACATAATTAGCAAACAACCCCTCGTAAAAACCTTATAAATATTTGTTTATATGGTAACTTTTGTAGAAATATTGATTTTTCGATAAACCCAGATAATAAATGTTTTTAATTCTGTGTAGGACAAACAAATGGAGTGTTTTATTTAAGTAAAGTATAAAAATATTACAGTCATATATAAATGCAAAATATTGAATTTTATTTATAGTGTTACGCATTTTATAAAAACCTTAGTTTTGTTTTTTACGTGTTACTTAAGAAATAAAACGGTCTTTAAGAATAGCTCATGTTATAATAGTGATATATAAAAAGTAGTATATACTTTATAAGTTGTTAAGTAAGTACAATTTATGTTAAAAATTTGGAAAACAATTTAATTCTCGGCATAAATTAATGTTTTAGATCGTAATCGAGTTTATAATTTTTTCACCTTTGATAGTACTTTAACGCTGAAAAATATGAGAACAATGGAATAATTTACCCCGTATTCACAAACAACTTTTAAATTTAAAATGCCTTTTAATTAAAATTTTTTATACAAATTTTGTCTCAAAAATATATTTTAAAATTTGAAATTGGTGTGTGAATACGAGGGTTACAATTTAAAGGTCTTTTTGAAAAAGGCACTTCCATCACAAACTCAGTAACAAAGCAATATTACTAACGCTGATGAATTTGAAAAATCTAACGTTAATATAGCCGGCATTCGCACGGACTCAGTAGCTTTCTGTTCCACGTATAGAAATCTACTCTGCACTAATTAACTTTGTAATAATACAATATTGATTTTTCTACAATATTTGCTAGAAGCAGCCTCGTTTAGTAACACTCCAACATATCCGGTACCCATAGAATTCATGTTTGCAGAAAATTTTTGGGGTATAGAATATAATCCTTCCTGAATAATTTCCCACCGTTTCTGTCTATTTTGTGGGTCGGATGCTATATATAAATTTCAGATCATGTCACTGCGCAGGCCACTCCATTATCTTTACTTTATTTCAGATCAACGAGTTGTTCACAGGAATGGAAAGAGTTTGAAGATAAATACGTCAGTTAAATACGTACTACACAAATGTTAAATACGCCCCACACTCTGTTAATTGATTTGTTAAAATGAACAAAATTATTTTTTAATACATTTTTTTTTATTTTTATTTTTTTTTAAATAAAAACTATATCAAAATTAAATTTTAAATAAAAAAAATCAAAATATATTTATAAAACATTAAAATATAAAATTGTAAAAAAAATTTTCAAATACCTATATCACTTTATACTTTGAACAAAAATCGAAAACTTTAAGTGGCTCCAGTTCGCATAAGGAGCAGACCTGAATCGGGTGAACGAAAGAGTGGAAGTAGCTTAGGACTATTAGATTCCAGAAATGTATGTTCTATGTCCATATTCCATCTGGGATCAGAGATATATAATTTTGAAAAATGTGTTTTTTCACTATGATCATATGGAAAAATATGGAATTTTCAAGTGGCTCCAGTGGACATAAGGAGCAGACATGAATCGGGTAAGCGGAAGAGTGGAAGTAGCCTAGGACTAGTAGATTCCAGAAATGTACGTTCTATGTCCTGATTCCATCTGGAATCAGAGATATATAATTTTGAAAAATGTATTTTTTCACTATGATCACATGGAAAATGTGGAATTTTCAAGTCGCTCCAGTGGACATAAGGAGCAGACATGAATCGGGTAAGCGAAAGAGTGGAAGTAGCCTAGGTAGAAGGGATATTTGCCACCAAAATGAATTTTTCAACAAAGAAAAATTTAACACGAAGAAAAATTTACAACAGGAAAAGGAAAAAAAATTATTGTGGAAAAAATTAGTTTGTCATAAATAAAAACAAGGAATGATGAATTTATCTTCAACATTGTCTATCCAAAAATTTGCATCTTCTTTCGAAAATTTTTAAAATCAATAGGTTTTAAAAATTTACACTTGTTTAATAAAAAAATGAAGGAAATGCACATTATTAAATAGTTTTATTTCACTTTTTTAAGTAACATATTTGTGAATTTTTGTAAAATGTTAAATTCTTCTAATAGTAAATAATTTTATAATTTCATTTATTTTTCCTGAGTTCCCGAAATTTTAAATTTCCAAATTTCTTAAACTTAAACTTAAATTATACTTGCCATACATTTAAAAATGTATTTTTCGATAAAAAATAATTCGTCTAAGAACTACTTTTATCAGTTAATGAAAAATATTTTTTATTTTATAAATCAAAATCTATCTGAACCCTTTTACAAAAAGCACTTAAGTAAACAACACAGAAAAATATAATATTTATCCTAGATATTATTAACAATAATAAAATTTTTGCGAATTTTGAGACAATTCTATTTTGGAAGCTAAATAAAAATATTTACACATAAGTTATCAACGATAAATGGCTAAAAATAGTAATTTTTCAAGTAAAATATTAAGAAAAAGGTTACTTGAAAATATGCATAATTTTGTAACTAAAAATCATTAAAAATTTTGAATTATGCTCAAAAAGTTCCTGGATAATTTATGTTATTGTCTTGTTAATTTATTCTTTTTATGATTTTCAGGGAAGTTATCTATATACATTTGTATATGTTTTGGTCAAATATTGGAAGAAAATTTTTAAACATTTAAAAAATTAAAATTTTCGAGTTCTAATGAAATTTATTATAAATTTTTCTACAAAAGGCTATGCAGCAATGTAATATTTTTCAGACTTTTTTTGTAAGCATAAAAAGATTTATTTTCTTTTAAATGGGACACAAAGCTTGGAACTTATTCGATTTTATATAGAATGATTTACTTAAGTTTTTATACGTTTTTATTTTTGCCTCAAGTATGATTCAAACACAAACAAAAGTTTGTGCATAAATATAAACATTTATTTGCATTGATTTTAGTTCATAATATTTAATAAAAATGTCTTAAATATTAACACTTTTTTCATTTTTTGAAATGAATCAGAAGTCAAGAAGACATAAAATAAATTGTTTAAATTTTCATTTATATTTTCAATTTGTAAAAAAATGTTTGAAATTTTCGTCGGAAAATTTTAGGTTTTAATGATTTTTAGCTGCATTATATGAACAGAAGAGAAGCGTTTTTTTTATCAAAATGATGTGCTGCAGAATGCGAGCGAAATTATGCAAATTTCTAAACATTATTTTTTTATAGAGTTTCCTTGGAATTTTGCCATTATAAAGCGTTTGTTGTTATTATTTTCATGTATAACTATTTTCATTTACCATTTGCAATCAAATATAATAAAACTAAAACAAAGATTTAACAAAATTTTTGCAAAATTACTAAAATTTTCATTATGAACAATTTAATAATATCTATGAACAAAATTTTATTTTTTATGAAAAAAGTTTGGCAAAAAAGTCATGTTGGATTTATAATCTTTATGAAAAAAAATTTCAAATCAATGAATTTTTTTTCTATGAATAAAGCATGAAGTGATTTGCTGAAAAATATATTAAAAATAATTTGATAAAGTTTTAAAATTTTTAAATAATTATTTGAGTATTTAAATGATTCGAAAGATTAACGTCTCATTTTATTGTAAATGAAATAGCATCTGAAACTTGATATCTTTAGTGTTATTTTGAAATAGAAAAGCAAATTTAATTTTAAAAAAATTTAATAAATTCTTTTTTATTTGTAGTAAATATAAAAGATTTAAATAAAGTTTAAAAGCTACGTTCTTTTTGCTTTTTTCTTTCAAGTAAATTCAAAATTAACTTAAAATTTAGTTAGCTACAAGATCTTTAGTGCACCAACTATCATCAAAACGTATTTTTCTTTTTTTTTTTTAAATATCTCAAAAATTTACATGGTATTTCAAATTGTGTTGTTTTTCCTACAATTTCATACAAGTAAGGAAGAGTAATGGAGCAAAGCTATTATTACCGCAATCAAATAAAAAAATTGTGTTTATTTTATTTTCGTAAAAAATGTAAAATATATAAAATATAAAAATGGTACGGTTCCTTTTATCAGATTGGTTCGAAATTTTTGCATCAGTAAGTTTTTGTTATTAAGGATTATAATTAGATCTATATAAGTAAAATTGATATTCTAAGTATCAAATTCTACATGTATTTTAATTAATTTCATTGGAATGCATTTATTTGTTTGAAGTGCTTTTTAGGATAACAATTAAATAAAAACATACCTTAAGTTGTTAAAATCTATTCAATATTCTCTGAAATTCATATTTTTTTTTGTATTCCAAAAACTAAAAGGGCATAATGAAGTAAAATATCAATTTTTTTGGTGACAACAAAAAAGATATATTTCAAAAGTTATTTATAAAAATATTATATAAAATTTTATCGCCACTTATCAACTTCAATTTTTAACCATTAAGTTTTTGTACATAATTTCGGATTTTTCAAAACAAAAAAAAATTTTAAATTATATATCTCTGATCACAAATGGAATCTGGACATAGAACATACATTTCTGGAATCTACTAGTCCTAGGCTACTTCCACTCTTCCGCTTGCCCGATTCATGTCTGCTCCTTACGTCCACTGGAGCCACTTGAAAATTCCACATTTTTCCATATGACCATAGTGAAAAAACACGTTTTTCAAAATTATATATCTCTGATCACAGATGGAATCTGGACATAGAACATACATTTGTGGAATATACTAGCCCTAGGCTACTTCCACTCTTCCGCTTACCCGATTAATGTCTGCTCCTTATGTCCACTGGAGCCTCTTGAAAATTCCACATTTTTCCATAAGACCATAGTGAAAAAACACATCTGTCAAAATTATATATCTCTGATCACAGATGGAATCTGGACGTAGAACATACATTTCTGGAATCTACTAGTCCTAGGCTACTTCCACTTTTCCGCTTATCCGATTCAAGTCTGCTCCTTATGTCCACTGGAGCCTCTTGAAAATTCCACATTTTTCCATATGACCATAGTGAAAAAACACATTTTTCAAAACTATATATCTCTGATCACAGATGGAATCTGGACAAAGAACATTCATTTCTGGAATCTACTAGTCCTAGGCTACTTCCACTCTTCCGCTTACCCGATTCATGTCTGCTCCTTATGGCCATTAGGGCCACTTAAAATTTTAGATTTTTGTTAAAAGAAATTTTATGTATAAAGTGATATATTTGAGTTTTTTTACAATTTTATATTTTAATGTGTTTTATAAATATATATTGATTTAATTTAATTTTGATATAGTATTTTTATTAAAAAATAATTTTGTTCATTTTAACAAATCAATTCACAACGTGTGGAGCGTGTGGAGCCACTACAATACTTAACCGTCGTCATCGTATACTTTGTTGGGTCATGGTTTGGTTAGTTCAAAACAAATTTATTTCGGTTTCATTGAACCATAAAACATTTTTTTATAGTGGACGAGATCTAGGCGATTTTTCTTATTTCGGTTGCATAACGGTAGTACCTACTAAACACTTGCACAGTCTCACTTAAACCACACTAATTTCTTTGTCTGCAAGTTTGAGTGCGTATTGATGAGTATTTTTGTGTTTTTGTTATTAGTTGGTATTGTTATTCTCTTTAGTAGATAAGAGCGAATAAGAGTAACATATTCGTTTTACTATTATTCGCTGAAACAAATAAAGTAGATATAGAAGCTTGTACTATAAGTACTTATTGTATGTTGATATAAATGTATCAATACATATTATAAAAATGCAGATTCTATCCCAATTCCCTGTCATTCCCCCTATGGGACAATGACCTGTCAGAATACCTATCATAGTCTTCAGGTTTTCCCTCTTCATTTCCAAAACTAGATTTGCATCTGCCTTATCAAGTTTAGGCCATAGGACCCTTGATAATCTGCAGTCCGTTCTACGATTCTATGCATGATTGGTTCTATCCCGAATCCACTTCCTAATTAACCTGAAGTAAAAGCCCAGAGGTGGTCTCACACCACTTTCATTTGCAGCCTTATCCAAAGCTGAGCCGTTCCTAGCTAATTCATCAGCTACCTCATTGCCAGTTATCTCGCAATGAGCCGGTACCCAGCAGAGTATGATATGATAATTTCCCATTAATCTCCTAAGAGCCTTCTTACAGTCGCTAACTAGCCTAGACTTGACAAAATGTCCTTTCAAGGCCTTCAGCGCCGCCTGGCTATCTACATACAGAGCTACCTCTGTATTCTCTTCAATGTTCCCTGCTATCAATTCCGTGGCCCTAAGAATACCTAGAATTTCCGCCTGGAACACACTGCAACTATCCGAGAGCCTATACGATTTCCTGATGTTCTCCTCAATCAGATACACACCTGCACCAGTGCCTGTATCCATTTTGGATCCATCAGTGAAAACCGATACTCCACTGAATAGTTTCTCCCTGCCTGACCATTGGTCCCTACTCGGGATAATCAGTATAGGATTTTCCCCGAAATCGACCGTGCATATATAGTCCGTGGATCCAGAGGCAACCAGGGCATGTCCACCGAGATTGACCTCGTTTAGAAGTTTGGAATGTCCTATTCTGGTTGATCCTGTAAATCCTAGTTCACTAAGTCTAAGCAGGCTCCTTGCAGCCATTCCCATCACGAACTCCTCAATGGGTAGGAGATGCAGAATGACGTCAAGTGCCGCCTGAGGTGTGCTTCTTACGGCACCTGTGATGCCAATGGAAGCACATCTCTGGGCTTTAGACAAAAGATTCGTACGACTTCCTATTCTCATTGCCTCCCACCAGACCAGACATCCATACGTCAGAACTGGTCTCACCACCGAAGTGTAAATCCAATTTACTACCATCGGTTTGAGTCCCCAATTCTTACCTATGGAGTTCCTGCATGTGTAGTAGGCGTTGAGACCTCTTTTAAGCCTTTCCTGGGTGTTCCTCTTCCAAGATAGTTTACTATCAAGAAACACTCCTAGATATTTTGCTTCCTTTGCCAGTCTTAGTTCAGTTCCCCCTAGTACTGGTAGCCTAAACTGCTCAATCCTATACCTTCTGGTGAAAAGCCCATGAGGCCCATGGCCCATGAGGACAGTTCGTTAAGTTCATACTGCATGACGACGCTGATCGTGGAAAGAAATTTACCTGTGATCAGTATAACAACGTCATCAGCATAAGCAACGATTTTCCGCCCTTCGTCAAATTGTCTTAGAATGACATTGATGGCTAAGAGCCATAGGAAGGGCGAGAGGACTCCTGCTTGTGGAGTCCCTCTAGTCACTATCCTTCTTATGCATGCATCTCCCAAGTTCGAATTAATTATTCGACTATTCAGCATCAAAATAATACATTCGATTAGGAAGTTTTGAACGCATAGTGATTCTCTAATAGCCTCAATCTTAATGTTATTAAAAGGTATACTCCCTATACTGTAGGCCACGTTCAATGTAACTTACCACATCATGTAGCGCACTCTCAACAGATTTACCCTTTAGATAAGCATGCTGAGTCTCACTGATGATATGGTTGTCAATTGTCATCCTCAGATAAAGATCGATCAATCTCTCTAAAGTCTTCAATAGAAAAGACGATAGGCTGATCGGTCTGAAATCTTTAGGTTTCGAGTGGCTCGCCTTGCCTGACTTAGGTATGAAAATTACCTTAACCTCTCTCCACCTCCTTGGAATATATCTCCTAATAAGACATACACTATAAAGCTCCGTAAGAAGTGTTAGTGTCGCGTCCCTGATGTTCTGTAGCATGGCTGGAAAAACACCGTCTGGACCAGGTGACTTGTAAGGTTCAAAGGTGTTCACCGCCCATGCTACCTTATCCATCGAGGCTATGTCACCGACTACTTCACTAATTTCTCTATCAGATATATATTCTGAGAATCCAAAGATTCGTCTTGTCTGTGTATCTGCTTCTAAGTTCCTACAGCCTGGAAAATGAGTTTCCATAAGTAAACTCAGAGACTAAGAGTAAGACTCCGTCCATGAGTTATCCGCGCGCTGAATATATCCAGGAACACTTGGATCCTTGGATCTGGATAACTCATTTACAGACGGGCTCACAGTAGTTCCTCCATGAGTCCCTCTTTGCCCTCTTAATGTCTGCCTTATACCTATTAAAACTTTCCCTGTAGCTGTCCCAATACTCACACTTACGTGTCAGTTTCGCCCCATTGAACAGCTTCCTGATGGTTGACTTTTGGATCCTAAGTTCCTTGGTCCACCATCTAGGCTGTTCCCTCTTTCCCGGAAATATTACCGAACAAGTTAATTCATAACTGTTCCTAACTTTCCCTCTGAAATCCTCCACTAAACTCTCAACTCCCTCTGATGACAATTGCCATCCTGGAGCGGCGTTTAGTTCCCTATACATAATGGCCCTAAAGGAGTTCTAGTCGGTTCTGCTTTTGACCCCGTGAAATTTAAACTGAAAAATATTCTGTTATGATCCGAAAAGGAACATTCACTATCTACCCTCCAGTTCGTAACGTAATCGCTCCTAAAGTTTGTCAATTTGTCATATAACTGCCTCCCTATCTTTAGTTCTGAATGTGGGCATATTACCCCTGTTACAGATAAAAAGATTGTTAGTACTTATAAAATTAAAAACTGACTCACCTCTCTCATTAATATCAGCACTGGCAGTGATGTACGTTAGTACCAGATATACGCCTCTTATCTTTGCGTACTCCGTTAATTTGCACACCCTATCGCTCGGTGGGTTGGCATCATCATAGTGCATATATACGGAGGCGAGTGCGAGTTTCTCCCGTCTCTATTCTCTCTGTGTACAACCGTTAGGTCTCCATTGCTGAAAGATTTAAAATTTATAAAATTCAACTCATTCCTAGCCAGAATACACGTTCTTACCTTATCCTCAGTGGATGGTACGAAGAGAGTATACCCTTTGACACTTAATCCACATACCCTGTTGTTATTGATCCAGGGTTCTTGGATTAAGGCCACATCCACTTTGGAGTCAGTAAGGTTCATTGCTAATTCGATTGAGGCTGCTTCACAGTGATGCAAGTTAATTTGCACCACTTGCAGCCTTGTTGGTACTGATTTCGGATACCGGAGCCTGATAGTGCCCAGACCTAAGTTAGCAATTCCCCCCATCGACTCCAATTTCCTGAAAGACTCCTGGTCTATAGCAAACCTGAAGTCCCTTCCGAGGTTCTTTTTACATGTCAGAGAAGTTAACAACTTCCACTGACTTGTATCCAGACACTCGTTCTGGTTGACCAATACTGTCAGTATAGTTTCCACCGGTATTATGGGTGGTGGAATCCACACTGTCACTATCGGCCTCAGGGGCAACTCAGATGCGAGTATCACATCCAGTTTCGCCTCTGGACAAAGGACACTTGGCAATCGCAGCCTTGAGAAATTCTAGAGATTTCTCATTGCCACAATCGACCTCCATAGATCCGTGCTAATCCTCCCATCTGGGTCAGCACGGTCTATGACAGCCGCCTGAAGATATACCGGCTTTGTCGACTCCTTCGCCATTTTCGAGGTAGAAGGCGTGTCGTCACCAGTTCTAGCTCTCTTGATGATTTCCTTTTGGGGGCTCTTAAGAGATCCAGCCGGTGTGTGGCTCTCCTTCTTAGCGGTCGAGACTGGTTGGTCATCGCCAGACCTAGCTCTCTTAACGACCTCCTTACGGTGATCCTTAAGAGAGCCGGATGGCTTATGACCAGCCCCACCTCCAGCGTTCTTTATCGCCTTATTTTGAAGACCTTTAAGAGAGCTGGGAGTGTTTTTTACCGCACCTTTCTTACTTGGTCCTCTCCAGGTCTGGCTCCTTTAGTGAATGATTCACCAGAGTTGCCGGATGGTTTAAGATCAGCCCCCTGTTTGGTGATGATAGACAGCTTCCAGTTTCAACCGATCGTTCCGAAGATGTGATAGGTTTATTTGGGCTGCTGCTATCATTGTCAATATTCTTGACTCCAATGCGACCCCTGACACCGTTCCTGTATTCTCATGAACCCTTTCCGGAACGGTGTCAAACATCACATTTAGTACCTCAGGATAAGACATTCCCAAGATTGCGGAGGTCGAGCCGTAGATTTTTTCAAATCTAATTACACTCTTCCTATGTCTCTTGATAAGGTATTTATCCCTACCACTGACTGACGACAGATCCCTCTTGGCCATCTTGTTAAGATAGATCAAGGAGGCTCTGACGGCATTCTTTGCTTTCTCCTCCTTTGTTCGGCTGTTGACGACGGCAGTTACGCTTGGTTTTACCGCGTCTTGGCGAACTAATTTTGAACCCACCTGTCCACCATCGCGTGCGGATGACGCTCCGGATACTGGAAGATCCTGTTCCTGAGCGTGAATTCAAATCATGGTGATTTCGTGTTCCTCATCAGATCCAAGGGAAAGATCCTCCAATTTCTCCGTATTACCCGTCTCCCCGAGAGAGTCTCCAAGTGAGTCCAAGAGGTCGTCCGTTTCGGCTAGTTCACTCAATAACTGTCCCTCCTGAGCAATTATGCCACTGTGAGTTCTTAAAAGGTCAGAGTCAGTGTCCGAAACTCCTACTGAAACTACCTTATTCCTCGCTACATCCTTAATTTTATAATTTTCTTTACTAATTTTGGTCTCACGAAAATACACGTTCTAAGTAGACCATCTCGCGCAGTGACGGCGTACGCGGACTAGGCTTTTAAAGAAATTACAACCAACCCGTGCCATGGGAGTTGAAGGGGAGCTGTTAGCGAATAGTATATTTAAACACTAACTGACCATACAGATCCTCGGCACTGCTACCTCTCAGCTTGATCTTAAAAGTGCACTTGATTTATTTGGTCCGCGAGAACTTCCATGAGTTTCTAGGTTTAGATGTAATGCGTAGGATCCGACTACAGTCAGTACATGGGGATCTGTAACCAGTGGTAAGTGATCTCCAACCAATTGACTACAATCGGATCAGAAACCTTTCATCCGAACCCGCCTATCCGCCACCTGGGGACACGTCCGATGGGAGTAACCAAGTAAAGACTCCACACGGAACCATTGCTTGCTTATACAAAAAATGACTACATTTATATACATATATTTGTATGTAGATACATGCATATACAAAAACAACACTGAATCATTGCAATGATTCTATTTCCAAGTAAAAAATATTCAAACGTGCATAAAAAAGGATTATGTGTATGTATATGTAATCAACAAATACTACTTGCTTATAAAAAACAACAACACTGAAAGCCATTGCAATGTTTTTTATATATGTTTGTATGTGTATACTCTATATATTTAATATACGTACACAAACATATATAAAAAATTGCAATGGCTTTCGGTGCTGTTTTTTCTCCAGAAGATCATGATCGGAAAATATATTTAACTTAATTTTTCATTTTTGACTCATCTTCTGAATCGATTTACATTAAATATTTCAGAAATAATATTGACTAACAAGACTTATTTTTCTGGATGCCACACCCTTTTTACGACCACTTTTTGTGATAAACTATTTTACCTAATTTTGCTAATTTTTTCACTCAATCGCTTCACACGAAATTTGGCACACGTATTGTTTTGAATGAACTATAGCTTATAAAATTTAAGATACTCTGTAGATACAAATTCCTCCTCACGAAACTTGATAGGAAAATAGAACAGACAAAGTTTAACCTTTTTAAAATCATAGGTTATGCAAGTAAAAACAACAATTTTTAATATTTAAGATGAGTACTGAAAACCATGTTTTCAAATTAAAATACGGAAATTTGTTTTTTTTTTTTTGTTATTGTACATGTGACTTCGTAAGAAATATATTTTTGATCCAATTATGCAATTAGATAGAAAGTTATTCCTACAAATTGTGAAAGCTTTTAATGTTATTCTAAGCAGGGATGATAAATTCAGTACAATTGTACTTTTTCTAATACAATTCTATTGGCAACTGTAATTAAAATTTGCTTAAACACGGCTAAATTTGTGTATAAAGTTAGAGTCATTTAGACATCCTGAGATCTGAATTTTATGGCTTTTGAAGAAAGTTTTTGATATGCATTATTAAGTTCAACTAGCGACATTTTTTGGAAAATACAAAGACGTATGTTTCGGATTAAATTACTCAATATGAAAAATTTTAATTTGTATATAAGCTTTTCAAGTTTTTCGATGCACTAAAGTGACATTTAGCAAAGAAAGTACACGCTTCGAAATAAGCCTTACTACGATGCGCTAGAGTAAACGAATAACTTTGCAATTGTAAGGGAGAAAATAATATGCATCTACGTGTTTACTATATCTAAAATATTTGCTTCTTCCAACTGGAAACTCGCCATACAAAATTCATGTCATTTGCAAGAGAATGTTGAAGCGATATTTTAATTTTCTTTCTACTTTAATTGCTTTGTTCGAAGCGTTATTTCTTACTGGGTTTTTTATCACAAATTTTAGTGAAACTTTTAGAACTGTCTTCAATCAAATCAAACTCATACAAATCTAAATATTCTTTCTGCTGTTAAGTCTTCATTTAACACTTATCAATTTTGAAACTTGGGGTATGTACGTAGTTTTATTAAAACTTTTCATGTCCAACGATATCTATTAATTTAAAAATTTGTTTCAGAAAATTTGTATATATATATATATATATATATAAAGCTCGGCTGCAGACTCACGTACCAATGTATATTATTAACTTCATATAATATAATATGGTAACCTTGTAAAGCTCAGCTGGGAAAATTTTTGTGTTAAGATTTTATAAATAATAATTACCTTTTCTGGTTATTTTATTTAAGATAAGTACTGCACATATATATCTTATTTAGTGAATATTGAAGTTCATTGAATTGGATTTACAATTAAATTTGTTTTATTTATAGTTTTGAACAACAAAAATAATAAAATATAAAGGGAGTGAAGATAAATTATGAAGATAAATAATAAACAACTCTGTTAACTATATTCCAAACACTGCAAAGTAAGTTTAATTCATTCAATTTGGCTTTTTTACGGGAAAAAAGTTTTTTAAATTCTTTTTAATGTTTTATTAAATAAAATATGACTATTTAAAATTTTAAGCAAAAAATATAAAAAAATATATCTCCAGAATAAAATTGTGTTGTAACAAAATTATCCATATTCAGGTCACATTGCGCGGAAGTTTGAACAGACCTGAATGGGGTTGTTATATATCACGTGAAAGCTCTAAAGGAGTAGAACTCAACTGCACATGGTATATTCAGTTGTTTCTCAGGAGACATGCTACGGGGTGCTGAAGCTAGGCAAAATTCACGTAAGTCTATGTAACAGGGAGTCATATTTTCATTTTGGACATACATGAATGGGGTTGTGGTACACCAGATTAAAGGTCTGATGGAAAAGAACCCAAAACTGTTACGACAATATTCACTTACTTCCTAGGGAAGATACTACGATATCTCAAAACTATATAGGGTATATGCTGTTGTTTCTCAAGAGACATGTTACGAGGGGTGGAATATAATACCATAGGTTAGGTATTATATTCTTTATAAATACCAGGGAAAGCTAATAGAAGAAAGAGAAAAAACCTAAGCAGAAAAATTCACTAGAATAGAAAGAAAGATAACGAAATAAAATAATAGTTTGGAACCTAAGACCCATCAATCAATCAATATGGCTCCCAAACCACTTCAGTCTATTACGCTGAAGTCCTACACAATGACAGAGTATGTGCCCACTGTCTCCATCTCCTCCACATCATCGCACGTCCTACAAAAGTCTGACGTCCCAGTGTCCCTCTTACTGGTCATATTCCCTATTGCGAGGTGACCAGTAATCATACCAACAATGACCCTTAGATATCCACGACTCATGCCCAGAAGATGCTTAGAATCTGCTTGTTTAAGACTAGGCCATAACGCTCTAGATACCCTGCAGTCCATTCTACCCCTCCAAGTATGATCGTTCTTCCATTGCCTTATGTCCATGAAATATGACCCAATTGGAATCCTAACCGATACCTCCACAAAAGACCTGTCCAGCTCTGAGCCCTTACGCGCTAGCTCATCGGCTATTTCATTGCCGAGAATATCGTAGTGACCTGGGACTAAACATAGTCCTATTCTGTAGGCATCCATTAGCCTTCTAAATTCCATCCTACACTCAAGCACTAATCTGGACCAGACACAATGACTTGTCATTGCCAGTAGTGCCGCCTGACTATCCACATATATAGTTACCTCAGTGTCCCTCTCAACATTCTCCTCCAGTAATCCTAGGGCCTTGTAAATGCCTAGAATTTCTGCCTGGAAAACGCTGCAAATCTAAAAGACCGTGTGATACCCGTTTCTAAGAAGTAGACGTCCTCCTCTGTGCCTACTTCCATCTTCGAGCCAACTATGAAGATAGCACACCCTCCATGGAGCTTCTCCGCTCCAGTCCAGAGGTCCCTACTAGGGATTTCGATAACTGAAGTAGCCCCGAAGTTAATTATAGTACCGACATAATCCTTTCGGGTGGCCAAGGATAATGTTCGACTATCAAACTTGACTTAATTAAGTATGCTAACACGCCCCACTGTAAAGCTCCCTATTAATCCCAATTCCTTCAGTCTAAACAGGCCCCGCACAGCCATTCCTCGGTTTCACAACCGATGTGTATATCCAATATATAATTACCGGTTTTAGATCCCAGTTCTTCCCTATAGAGTTCCTGCATGCGTAATAGGCAATAAGCGCCTTTCTGGCCCTTTCCTGAGTATTTCTCCTCCAAGACAATTTGCTATCCAAGTAAATGCCCAGGTACTTGGCCTCCCTTGACAATCTGAGTTATGTCCTATCATACTGGTGGTCTAAATGGCTCAACCTTATATCTCCTGTTAAACAGAACTAGTTCAGTGTTTTCAGGGTTGACTCCCAATCCATTACTGCTTGTCCATTGGGAAAGTTCTCGCAGCTTTGAATTAATTTGACCTTAAATTTAGACTGTCTGGGTAGACATACTTCCTTAATTATTTATTTCCAATAGTAGAAAAGTGCAACAGTCCAATAATCACGAAGGGCGAAATTTTTATTATTTAACATAGTAAGAGTGACAAAATAGGTATCTTTCCCCATCTTAGAATTTGTTCCAGAACCAAAATCATGAGATATTTTGACATTATTGCGTTATTATATATAGCTGTTTTTTTTTTTTTTTGTTGAAAGCTCTCATACAATTATAAATTATCAAGTTAAGTCAAACTATCATGATTATTCGATCGCTTTTTCATAGAGAATTTTTGTAAAATTCCAAATTAATAAAAAAATAAATAGTACATAATTCCAAAAATATTATGGAAAAATTTCCAAAATAGTTTAGAAAGTGCAATTATTTGCTAATATTTATATTATCAGTAGATTTCATGTATTTTAGTCTATATGTAAAAATAGAAAATCATGATATTTAACAACACTAGTTTTTAATCTCTTCCAATAACGATTTTTTATTAAAATTTAAAAAATCTTATTAGCTTTTACTAATTTTGTTTTCAGAGAATCATCCATTTAAGCACTTTTGTGTATTCGCATAAAAAATTTAAATTATTTATATTTAACGAAATTTTTTGCCTGCGGCGCCTCATTTTCCACATCAAATATACCTTAACTCATTTTATGGACCTACTTCATCAATTTTTATAATTATTTTTTAATAAACTTCATTAACCATAGAAACTCTTTATAAATGTAATTAAAAACAATTCTTATAAAAGCGAAAAATCACCCAAAAACTTTGAAATGAATTATCAAAACGAAATTATGTTAAAAAAAAAGTCAATTCAAAACAAGGTAATTTTTCATATGAAATATAACCTAAATTTGTATGGGAAATTTGTGGACGCTTATTAATTGGATCATTTCGTTGACAGCCGTTCTATGTTTTATTTAACCAATAAGCATTTTTACTGGAATTCAAATTGAAAGCAAATGCATTTTAAGCCTTGAATCTAGTGTCAAGCATTTTATTAAACTTGTATTACACTTTAATACAATAGCATTCTCCAGTAAAAAGAAATTTCAAATTCAAGTCAAATTTATTTTACTTGAAAAGTAATAATCATATTTCATGTTTAAAATATTTTTATATTTGAATTAATGCCGGATTCCAGCAAAATGTTCCAATGCTTAAATTTTTTAAATCCGTGTACTTATTGGGTATAAATTTATTACAATATCTTTAAATATATATATATATATATATATATATATATATATATATATATATATATATATATATATAAATATAGTTTCTAATAAAAAATATATATATTAGCTTTTTCCTGGCTATATGTTTTTGGCATCTAGCCTTTTCTGATCTTTCTTAAAGTCCAATTTGGCCTCTTTTTTTCACCTCTTGGCAATACTGAACAGGAGGTTACAGGCCAAAAATAATAAAATCACAACAGTACTGTTATGTCGGGTCTCGCTATAAGCTAAATGTATGAGAACAAAGATTTTTTATGCTAGCAACTGTATATCGTTCATTCTGCAAGACTTTTTAAAAAATAACAATTTTTTTCTCAAGGTCATCAGATTTTGTTCACTATTTTCTTTCTCATTATTATTTTTTCCTAATTTAAAAAAAATCTCAATTTTTTATGATATAAATTTGTATGAATGTTATGTGTTATGAATGTCTTCAATTATATTTTTTTAATATGTTTGAAACAGGGTAATCTATTATTTTTCATATTTTTCTAGAACACAGATAGGGTTTGTGGTCCGGGAATTCCCAGGATTTTTTGTTTAATTTTCCCGGGAGACGGAAAATTAAATATTCTCGTAGTTTTAAAATTCTATAGGAAACATGTTGCTATTTTTACACCTTATATCAATGAAAGATGGACGCTATACTAAAATCGGTACTTGTAAGAGTTTTGCGCATATAATACAACTAGAATGTTACCTGAGAGGAACGTTAATGTTGCATGAATTAGGTTTTTGACTATTGAATTATGTTTTTTTTTTCTATCAGATGTCTATGTATTTGTTTATCTATGGTTTAACGTATCTACTTACAAGTTATTTCACATGAAATTTTAAATCAAATTTATTTTTGTCATGTTCAAATATTAGATACCTTAGTTTAAATAAGTTGAACTTCAAAAATACTCACTATTATAACAAAAAATTACTTGGTTGGGAGATTTTTCATTCTAACACCAATATTTTCTTTTGGAACCGCACTTATCCAAGCAATGGATAGGAGCAATGGTGTAAATGTTGTAACTTCAAAATACTTATAAAAAACAAAATAATCTCATGTTGTACGTATATGAGATTATTTTCATCAGATTTCTGAACACTATGATTTTCCGAAAAACATTGTTGCGAACCAATTTTTAGTATTTTTCAGACTTTTGTTTAATAAAAGGCAAGCCATTATAATGAAATTTATTCAATAGATTAAAAGTATATTTTTAAAAAGTTTTAGCATACAAAAACACAATAACGTAAAAATCTCAGATTCAGTTTTTAATATAAATTACAAAAGGTACTAATTTTATTTTTATGAAATACTTAAAATTTATTTAATCTTAGAAATAGCGCTATACTTTTAAAGGCCCGGTATTATACTGCTCAGTTAGTGACAATTGTCTTATTATTGAAAACTTAAGTATTCTACGTTTGACATCTTAAAAAATATTGAAAATAAACAAAAATAAATAAAAATACAAAAGCTAATAAAATTCTTTTAAATTTAAAAAAAGATTTCAAAATACATTATAATCTAAATGGCCCTCCCACAAATTGAAATATAAATCGTTGAAAATAATGTTATTATATACTACCCCTCGCAGCATGGCTCATGAGAAATAATTGGGTATACACTATATAGGGCTTTCGTCCGATGTATCACAACCCTATCAGGTCTGTCCTAAATGAACCTCCCACAACTTTTAACATAAATAATTTAAAAATGAATATATTATATTCCACCCCTCGTAGCATATCTAATGAGAAACAACTGGGTATTCCCTATATAGTTTTGAAATCTAGTCCCTTATGGCTGTTCTTTGATGTATCGCAACCCGATTTAGGTCTGTCCTAAATGGCTCTTCTACAACTTGGAATATAAATCTGTAAAATTTTAACAATAATATTCCACCCCTAGTATCATGTCTCCTGAGAAATAACTGGATAGACCCTATATAGTTCTGAGATCTACTCCCTTAGGGCTTTCATCCGATGTATCACAACCCTATTCAGGTCTGTTCTAAATGGCCCTTCCATAACTTGGAATATAAATCATTAAAAATATAGATATTGTATACCACCCCTCGCATCATGTCTCCTGAGAAACAGCTGGATATATACTATGTAGTTCTGAGATCTACTCCCTTAGAGCTTTCGTCCTATTTATCACAACCCCATTCAGGTCTGCCCTAAATAGCCGTCCCACAACTTAGAATATAAATTATTAAAAAACTATTATATTCCATCCCTCGTAACATGTCTCCAGAGAAACAACTGGGTATACCCTATATAGTTTTGAGATCTCCTCTAGAGCTTTCATCCGATATATCACAACTTCATTCAGGTCAGTCCAAAATGGCCCTCCCACAACTTCGAATATAAATCATTGAAAAATATTGATATTATATTCCACCCCTCGTAGCATGTCTCGTGGGAAACAACTGGGTATAACATATAGTTTTTTAAATCTACTTCCTTAATGCTTTCATCCGATATATTACAACTGCATTAAGGTCTGTCATAAATGGCCCTCCCACAACTTGGAATATATATCTCTAAAATATGAATAATTATATTTCACCTTTCGTAGCATGTAGAAACAACTGGGTATACCCTAAATAGTTCTGAGATGTACTCCTCTAGAGCTTTCATCTGATATATCACGACTATTCAGGTCTGTCCAAAATGCTCCCCATTCAAGTGTGAATTTGTAAGAATTTACGCAAAGCTTAGACTCTCCTAGGTCTAAACAGTTTCGCTTTCTACTCCACCAGCCCTTTAATCTGGTGTACCACAACCCCATTCAGGTATGTCCAAAATCAAAACATAGCCCCTATTTCTTAGACTTACGTGAATTTTGCCAAACTTCAGCACCTCGTAACATGTCTCCTGAGAAGAAGAGTTTTGAGTTCTACTCCTTTAGAGCTTTCATGTGATATATCACAATCCCATTCGCGTCTGTCCGAATTTTCCCGCAATGTGACCTGAATATGGGTATTTTTGTTGCACCATATTCTAATGTTGTATATGTTTCTTTATTTAGTTTTTTCCAAAAATGTGTAGTTGTGATGTTTTTTTAATAAAACAATAGAAATAAGTTTAAAAAAATGTGTTTTTTCTTTGCTTTAAAAATCATGTTTTTATATACACAATGCGTGAAACGTATTTAACAGAGCGTGGAACGTGTTTAACAGTGTGTGGAACGTATTTATATTACGAATTTATTCGCACATATTAAATTATATACTTTAATACTTATTTTTGCATGAAATGGTTTTTGTGTGTTCATTGACATACAGTTGGTATAACTCTATTTGCCAAATTTGGAAACTTGTTTGATAAAACAACTCTGTTTTATATTTTCCTTAATATTACCACTCCTTTTTATATTTTCCTTAATATTACCACTCCGTTTTCCGTTATTAAAATCAATATTATAATTAGTGTCCTTGCTAATTATCCGTAGTGTCGTCATTCAATTACATATTACTGGTTTTAAACCTAGATAATATTTATATTGGTGTGTGTCCTTAATAATAGTTCGATATGGACTATATGACTAAAACTTCCGGTGAAAAACGTATGGTTTCCTGTTCGTTATATTTGGAAAATTACCTCTTAAATGTAGTGGCTTCAAAGCTTGCGATGCTGATGCATTCATTATCCGACAATGCACAGTGGGGCAGAATCGATTTTTTGGAAATAAATCTTTAACTTCTGATCGGTTGGTTGTGTACAATGTTAAGTTTGGAAGGAGGGCACAACAAACCCCTCAGGGGCGGAGCTAAGGGGGCTCAAAGCTAGGTACCTCTGACATAAACAATTTTAATCACTTGCCAAATTTTTGTTTCTCGTCCGATTTCAAATATTCTTATATATTGTTGTAGGCCCCGATAGGACCTATAAAAGAAATGCTTACATGTCCTATTTATCTCTTATAGTTTTCAAGTTATTTGCGTTTGAATTTTTAAGCACCATAATTTTGCATGTTCTAGGTTCAGTTTTTTTCATATATATCCTAGTATTTCCGACCGATTTTATTATTTTTTTTCTTAACTAGTTAAAGAACAAAATTATCTATTGAATAAAAAAAATTATTTCGATATCATTACCGAGTCCAAAAATAAACGATTTTGAATTTGAAAATTGCAAAAAAGACGACTTTTTGTGTTTTTTTTAGCCGATAAAGTATCTACACTCTTTTTAACCTAAAATAAAATTTTCTTTAGCAACATGTAATAATGTGACACTTTTCTGAAAGGTAATTTCACAGAGATGACTTTAAGATAAAAAACAAGCCCAATAACTCAATTGGTCATGGTACATACCCTCCCGAATTCGACCTATTTTATATGAAAGTTTTGATTTTAGACCATATTTTCTCAAATCCCAAAGCACGAATCGACAAGCGGAATATATTTTAAGAATCTTCAATATGCTGTTAAAAGTTTTAAATCAAAATCTACGTGACTTCGTAAAAATGTTGATTCTATAGCCAAAAATGTAAAAATCCCATTTTTTTTGGGAATTTTCGTTAGTTTTTCTGTGAACTCAGGAAAACCCTACCCTGATTGAAATTAAGTTAACGCGCTTTTATTTATACTAATAAGATCCACATTTTCTGCAAATTTCATTAAGATATCTTTATATACAAATATGTTATTACAATTAAAAAATTTGTATTTTCTCCAAAAACCCCAAATTGTGCCTTTTGTTTATTTGGTTTATTTCTAAATAGCGAAAGAAATTTTAAAAATATATATTCCAAATTAAGATTATCCTTTAGCATATATAATTTCCGATCTTTCGGAAAAAGATTCAAGTCAATATCATGCCTCATTTCAGAAATATGCGCCTTTAAACTTTTATATTTCCAATTTATTGTATATATGACTATATTTTTACAAACTTGCAACTTTTGCCTTTAGTTTTGCGTGAATAATTACTTAGAAAATTATTAATATTTCTGTATACTTTTACTAATATCTATACACAAAATATTTTTATAAAAATAATTAATAAATATTTTTTTATTTTTAATAGGGTTGCCACATTTCCCAAATTTAAGTAAATCTTTATCCTTTTCTAAGCATTCATATATTTCTATTAATGAATTTAAAATAACAAAACAAACAAAAAATTTCTATTTTAACTTAATCAATAAGTATTTTATTAGTTTACATTTATGGTGTTTACCTAAATTTAACAAATGTATTTATCTATTGGTGATGGTAAAAATTTATATATTTATGATCTAGTGGCAATGTACAGGTATCCTTTCCGGTGATACTTAGCTGCAGCATTTATCTATTACTGATGGTTCAAAATCTATATATTTAAGAGCTAGTGACAATGCACAGGTAATATCCTTTCCGGTGATACCTAACATCAACATATAAAATCAATGAATTCGGTATAGGTACTCTTCCAAATTGACTCTTTCAGATATTTTACCTAATGAAAATTCACAGAATACCAGTAAATATATATACTTGTGAGATATATCTAATAGATATATATAAATGCGCAGCTAATCCTTATCAACATCATAACGAAGTTGATTACCATGGTGATTACATTGAAACATGAACAATTGTGTTGTGTTCTGTGGAGTTTATCTAAAAATGATCTTAATCGTTTAGAAGCTATAGTGGAATTCATAAAAACTACATATCATGCAAAAGTCGACGTCATTGGTAAATCTCAAATAGAGAACTTTTTAAAGTTGTATGACGTAAAATTGAAGTCCTTGAATCAGCGTACTAACAGAATAAAAATTAAACATTCCGATTGGATGGATACTGATATAGAAATATCGGCGTGCAAAAAATCAACTGGAGCACCCTGTAAGACATATGATGATTTACGTACAAGATCTAAGAAGAAAAGACTGGCCCATAAGCTTTCTATAATTTCGAATGAAGTAGTTTCTGATACATTCAAAGAAATGTTAAAAAGGAGAAGCAACCTAAGAGTGCAATTAATAATGCTGAAATACTGCCAACTGCATCACCAAAACGTCTTAAACGGATTGCCGAAAGTGCACCTACTCCAACATCAGAATTCAATTTTACAGAGGAAAAAGCAATTGCTTTAATGCTTGAACTGGACCTCAGCCGAAACAAATATCAAATTTTAAGAAAAGCTCAATTCTACCATCATAGGATGTTCAAGAAAAAAAGCAAACTATTTTACCATCTATTTCGGTTACCTAAAAGGAAGCATGTTTAGAGCTATCTTCTTTACTTCAGAATACAACTTCCAGGATAGCTGCAGATTTTTCTGCAGATCAGTTGGAAAAAGTAAATAACAGCGACGTTGTATTAATCTGTAAGTGGGGATGTGACGGACTATCAGCCCTTCCTGAATACAAGCATTCTAGTGGAAGTAAGAAAATGGCGGATTATAAAAGCGTATTTATAGCATCTTTGGTGCCATTATTCCTTACAGCAATCTTCATCAAAGTGTAAAAACTCATTTGAAGATATATGGCTTAACACCACTCCAGGATCAAAACATTTATGCAGACTTATTTGGTTCGAATACACAAGGGAGTCGAAGACAACAACAAAGGATTTAGTGGAATATATTAAAGATGAAATAAATGATTTACAACCTCTTTCAATAACCAATACACATTCGACATATCCTTTCAACTTAGTCTAACAATGATTGATGGAAAGGTTAGTAATGCCATTATGGAAACGTCTTCTTTTTGGAAATGCTCACTATGTGATGAGACAAAATTACAATTTTCGGATATTGGTAAAGCAAGGAGTATTAATGAAGAATTTCTATCTTTTGCAATATCTCCACTTCACGCCAGAATACAGTTCATGGAGCATTTTCTGCAGAAATTTAACAAAACCTACCAGAAAATTTAACAAAACCTACCAGAAACAACGAGGATTTAAAAACACTTAGAATATCTGAGAAAAGTAGAATCCAGGATGAATTCAGAGAAGAGACGGGATTAAACATCGACAAACCTATGCCGACTGGTGGTAGTACAAATAATGGAAACACAGTTCATGGAGCATTTTCGCAGATATTTAACAAAACCTAACTTAAACTACTTGTTTCTCTATATCCATGGAAAGAAATGACATAAACAGTACATAAAGTATTGTGCCATGGCGAAATTATAATTGAACGAAATATTATTCCACTTGGAGAGTTTATAGAATAGGCTCAAGAAGCATGAAACAGAGATTTTAAGCACGTTCAATTATTCAGCTCCAGGAAATGCTCCAGAACGTCACAAAACGAGGATATTTTTAATAGCCTATTGTTATCATCAGACCCTGTACTATCATCAATGAGAAAACGTTGGATTTATTATGAGCCTTTATCAACTCAAAATACTGAAGACTTGAAGTACCTTTATTATCTTTTAGGTATGTATACAGATACAACAGATTATTTTATAGAAAATAAGTAGTATAAGTTTAAAATAGTAGAAAAATTTTCTACATAAATTTAGTGTAAATAAGTAATAAAAAATTGTATTAGAAATAGAATATTTATTAAGGAAGATGACAAATACCAAAAAAAAAAAATTAATAATATTGGTTAAGTTAAAATAGACATTTTTTATTTGTTTTGTTATTTTGAATTCATTAATAAAAATATATGAATGCTTAGAAAAGGCTAAAGATTTATTCAAATTTGGTAAATGTGGCAACCCTATTAAAAATAAAAAATATTTACTAATTATTTTTATAAAAATATTTTGTGTATAGATATTATTAAAAGTATACAGAAATATTCATAATTTTCTAAGTAATTATTCACGCAAAGTTAAAGGCGAAAGTTGCATGTTTGTAAAAATATAGTCATATATACAATAAATTGGAAGTATAAAAGTTTAAATGCGCATATTTCTCAAATGAGGCATGATATTGACTTGAATCATTTTGCAAAAGATCGGAAATTATATATGCTAAAGGATATTTTTAAAATTTCTTTTGCTAGAAATAAATTTAATTAAGATATCTTAATTAAATTTACAGGAAATGTGGATCTTATTAATATAAATAAAAGCGCGTTAACCAAATTTCAATCAGGGGTAGGGTTTTCCTGAATTCCCCAAAAAACTAATGAAAATTCCCAAAAAAGGGATTTTTTACATTTTTGGCAATAGAATCCACATTTTTCCGAAGTCCCGTAGATTTTGATTTAAAACTTTTAACAACATATTGAAGATTCTTAAAATATATTCCGCTTGTCGACTCCTGCTTTGGAATTTGAGAAAATATCGTCTAAAATCAAAACTTTCATATAAAATGGGTCGGATTTGGGAGGGTGTTTACCATGACCAATTGAGTTATTGGGCTTATTTCTTATCTTAAAGTCATCTCTGTGAATTTACCTTTCAGAAAAGTGCAAAATTATTATATGTTGCTAAAGAAAATTTTATTTTAGATAAACAAGAGCGTAGATACTTTTTCGGCTAAAAAAAACACAAAAATTTTTATTTTTATTTTTGGACTCGGTAAAGATATCGACTTCAAATTTTTTTATTCAATAGATAATCGGTCGGAAATACTAGGCTATATATGAAAAAAACTGGACCAAGAACATGCAAAATTATAAATAGGACATGTAAGCATGTCTTTTATAGGTCTTATCAGGGTCTACAACAACATATAAGAATATTTGAAATCGGACGAGAAATAAAAATTTGGCAAGTGATTAAAAATTTTTTATATCAGAGGTGCCTAACTTTGAGCCCCCTTAGTTCCGCGCCTGAGGGGTTTGTTGTGCCCCCTTCCAAACTTAACATTGTACACTCTTCCGCTACGCCTATACCAAATTTCATGAAAATCCAACCAGCCGATAAGAAGTTACAGATTTATTTCCAAAAAATTTCGACTCTGCTCCACTGTGCAATGCCAAAAATCTGCAGTGGAATTGTCCAAATTGCAGAGTAATTGGCATGGAATTTTACAATTTCTTTGAAATTTATAAAGCTGAGTTCGATATGGAGTTAAAAAAGACTTTTCTTCTCAACAAAAAGAACTAACTAACTGTTTTCTAAATTCACAAATTTAGATAGTTTTGCTGCCTCCTCGAGACCGAAACGTAAAAGAACTGCTAAGTCATCATAAACACCTCCTTGTATTCCTAAAACTACACGAATTATTACTCCTAATGATTCTATTCCGTTACCAACTGCAAATCCAAATAGTAGTCCTGCTCCTGTTGTAACTCCCAATTCAAATAATTTTATTCCACCTCATCGTGCTTCGAATGCTTCCAATTATAATATATTTCCGTCAGAGTCGACTTTAGTTACTCCTTCAGTATCTATTTCGGCAAACCTGCCCATGTTTCCAAATCCTGCTACCAGCAAGCCTCCAGAACTTATTTTACGAACTCCCTCATCTTCAAACATCCCAACTAATTTAGATGTCGTCAACATCGCACTTATAAATTCGTTTACAACAGTAACTCCAAAACCTTTAAAAATTATAACTCTAAGGAAAACTATATTTGCTAGCCGTTTTTCAGTAGAAACAACAATAAATGATGTTGAATTTTATATTAAAACGAACCTTGGCATTGAAGATGATATCCGAACTTACAAGATAAATGCACGCAATAGAGCTTCATTTAAGATAATTGTTCCAGAAAGTATTTTTGATGGTCTTGTTAATCTACAATTTTGGCCAACAATTTTGGTTCGACAGTTTATTTATCGTAATGATAATAACGTCATTCTTCCAAGGGCTTCTGATCCTAATTAAAAAAAAAAACTAATTGAATTAAATAATCCGTTAAATATTAATATTTATCCACAAAATTATTTCAACTCGTCAGCTATCTCCATCGCATATCAAAATATTAGATGTACGTTAAAGTTAAAAGTTAAAGTTAAAATCCTTTTATTTAGAGAGAAAAAAAAAATAATATCATTGTACTCACTGAAACGTGGCTCCGAAATAACTCTGATAAAGAAATCTATAATTCTGAAATAATGTGCAGTAAATTTCAAATTTATAGATGCGATAGAATGGGTAAAGAATGTGGGAGAGTTTTGATTTCTGTCTCAACTCTTTTTCTTCGGAAAAAATAATTCTTAATAAAAAATCAAACCTGCACAGTGAAGTAGTTTTTTGTACAAATAAATTGTAAAAATTTCAAAGGAAAATTTTAAACTTAAAAAAAATAAAAACAAGTTTTTAAAAGATTTTTATAAAAACTCAGTAAAAATATAATTCAAAAAAATATTTTTAAAAACAACTTTGAGTGCAAGTTATATAAAATCTACTTTCGTAAGAGCCGATACTTGAATATGCTTTCCCGCAGTGCTGGAAAGTCATATAAAGAATGTGAAAATGCAGTAATCCTTTTCTCAAACCCATATTTGTTGGACCAGAGCAATATGATGATTCCTATGTGTTTCCGTTATATTCGTAGGCTACCAATTTCATGCGCACTCATTTTGATTCCAAGAATATCCTGTTACCCAGAATAGTTACTAACTATATATAGAGAGTAGTTGAGTTGAGCAGATATTACATTAGTTGTGACTTGACCGTTCAAATAAAAGTCGATAGTCTGTATGTTCCGAAACAAGTGCCCCGTCATTGTCACTTTTATATGTAATATTTTATAAAATTGAATATTTAGTGAAATATTTTTACAAAATATATGTATTTGAATTCTATGGTGCAAAATTTAAGACTTTTATTGACGTTATTAGAGTGGTCTACGGAAGTAGGTTAACAATAAATAGATCAATTCTCTTTATTATGTTTTGATCCTCTTCCAACAGATATACGACTATTATATTCACCGCGAAAATCTTATTTCAAAGAGTATACTCTCTGGTTTCGTTGTTAAACAACGAATGGTCCTTTAAAATATAATTTAATTTTAGTAAATTTTTTATTAATTTTACAAATAATCGATTAAAAAATCGACTATGGGGTTAGATTAATCGACCATAAAAATCGAAATTAAAATGGTTTATGGAAAATCGATTATTAACTTTTCACACCATTCACTTTAAAGCCTAATTTAGAATAATTTTTATAACTTGCTCTTATATTCCTCCGGCGTCAAACATTCAAATTTATGAACAAAATTCAAACGCGATAAAATTTATAGCTAATCAATACAAACCTGGTGACTCTATAATTGTTCTTGGTGATTTTAATATTCCAAACATTAAATGTTGCGAAACTCTTGATTCATGCTTTTTAAACTTATCAATAAGATCGGAAACTGGATGCTATTGCCGATTTAGGACTCTTCCACATAAATAACATAGTAAACCAGCATGTCAAATTACTTGATCTTATATTTGTTGATCAACCTGAAAAATGCACCTGAAGATGCTTATCACTCTTGAAATAAGCATATACGTCGAAACAAAACTGTCATTACAATTCAATGTTTTGATTTTATCAAAGATGATTATTCCAAATTAAATTTCCTACTTTGTTCTGAGAATTGGTTTTAATATATTGCTTACAATAAAGTACGCCCTCGCAATATTGACATCATTTTGAATAAAGTCTATGATGGCTTATTTAAATATTTTAAGAAATCAATTCCAACGACGAGAAAAAGAATGGCACATGGACCGCCTTGGAAACAAAGAAACTCAATGGCTTGAAAAATTTGACAAACAAACATTAAAGAAAATACAAAAAGTTTGGTTTATTAGATACTCCATACCAAGATCAGTTTACAATTCAGAAAATATCCAATGCTACAATTATCTTTTCAAAGCGAAAAGAAACTTTAAAAATAATTCAAAATATTTTTACCAGTTTGTATATTCTAAGCATCGAGTCTCTGGATGTCCGTCCAAGATGAAATTTGGAGATAAAGAATCCTCAAACGATGCAGATATTTGCAATATGTTTGCTGCTTTCTTCTCACCCATATATTCTGATAAATAATTAAATCAACTTTCCAATTATCCATATTCAATTCCTGATGCAACCCTAATAAATTGTCTAACATTAGATAAAGCTGTACAGAATCTAAAATATTCTGGCAAATGTAGACCTGACGTTATTCCAAGCTTAGTTCTTACAAAATGTTTACATAATCTTATATCAGTTAAAAAAGGTATAAAAAATTATCAATACAGTAGTACAGATAATAAATAAACACGGTTACTCACTTTCGGGTAAACAAATAAATCAATTTTCTTCAAAAAATATATAAATTATTCTCTAATTTATTTTATTTCGTGTAAAATCACTATTAAATTAATAAAGTACACAATTTATTTTACAAAATTAACTAAAATTTGATAAACAATGGGTAAAAATGCACAATGAGAAATATTAGTAACCGGTTTATTCGTTGGATTAAAACTATACAGCACTAGTGTATGTTGTGTGTAACCAGAGAAACACAAGAAATAAAAAAACTAACATACGAAGCAAATATGCTGTGTTTTTGTTTTTATTAAAATATAAAACACTCTCTATAAGCATAAGAAAAAATTATTTATTAGTTATTCGCGTGTCTTTCTGTTTTTGTTCACAAAAAAACTAACGAGTAAAATTTTGTTTTATATATTATCTTTTGTGGTATGTTCTTTAGAACTAACACAGTTTAGTAAAATTGTAATAAGCAAAAGCTCTTGTTAACAGAGGAGTTAACAGAGAATAAATAAAATTGGGATCAAAAAACAACAAAAACACTTTAAAATAACTAAAGATAAGTTTTTGATAAAATAAAAATCACTGATCACTAATAAAATAAAAAATAGGGATTAAAATTTTTATTTTATCACTTAAAAAAAAGGAAGTTAGCACACGCGAATAAAATAACAAAAAAGCACTTCGGAAAAATTTAAAAAAAAAACAAAGGGAATTTTGCCTTTTTCGTTTACTTGTGTTTTGTCGACGGCAATTCGCGTTTCTAGCTCTGAATTTTGTTTTTTTTTGGTTATTTTTTAAATGTTTTTTCACTTGTATTTTTCTGTTGTTTGCATTTTCATTTTACTTAAAAAAATTCGAACAATTTATCTTTTTAATTGTTTTGAGGGAATTTGGGGGTATTTTTAAAAATATAAAAAACTGGATTAACCCAATAGGAGTTTGGGTAATCAACGGGGATTTCTGAAATTAAAATATTTTCTTCAAAATGTTTCAAGTACACGGGAGGTTTATTAATTATTCGGTTAAAGACCAACCAATGTTTTATTTTTTTATTTTTGTTAAAAATATAAAATAAAACAACTTTTTCAAATAAAATTTTGGGATTTTATTTAATCTCATGTTTTCTTTTCAATTTGTATACCGTACATTTGGGGTTTACAAAAGTAAGTACCTTATTGCGAAAATTATGTACACTAAGAATGTGGGAAAATATCAAGGGGTAAAAAACATAGAAAACAGCTACTGAACGATAATTAGTGAATGATAAAGCTGCTATAAGTTGATCTCGAGCGATCAAAGCGGTGGATATATCATGAGTCCCTGTTAGTACGTCGTCAACGTACATACATTTCCGAAGAATATGTGGAGCAAATTGGTTCTCAGTTTCATTCTGTAACCGGCTGCATGTGACCTAAAGATAAATACTCTCTAATCACATCATCATACATCTCCCTAATAATCCGTTTCCTCAAAAGCGGTGCCTAATTTATCAAAAATTGCGATTTAACATTCTCCATAGAATGGCCTAACGAGAGTTTGTCAAGAAATTCTAATCAGAACCAAATAATTTGGTTCTGGTTTTCAAATAATTTTCCTCACAAATACGATCATGTGATGACATTATATTGCGTTTTGGCGTTTCTTCCAATTCCCAAAAACGATGCAGATTTCTATTTCAACTATCTTCTTCAGAAAATTTCACTTGAGTCGAATAAACTTGCAACGAATGTTGCTACACTGGGCCAGTAATGATCCAACCAAAGATAGTCTTCTGTGTTAACAAAGTGTCTAAAATGTTCCTACGAATTTCATCTAATATTATTTCCCGATACAAATTAGCCCCTAAAAGAAGATCAACAGGTTTCCAGTCGAAAAACTGCGAATCTGCCAAACGAAGATTTGGCAATTCTTTTCTATGTTCATCTTCGACGATAAAAGCAGGTAAATTACCATATATTTGTGGCAATACAAGTGCCGTAGTTCGCAAAAGAATATTTGACTTCAAGGGAGAACCTATTCCAATGCAACAAATTTTACGAACTTTTTTGGTATTTGTAAAATGCGCAGACAGTTTCAAACGATTCTGCACCCATCAGAAATAAACGAAGATTACGAAGTAGGGTCTATAAGAGTGCGTGCTGGGTACGTAGTAACTTGGTGATGAATATTCACGACTGCAGTCCTTAAAAGAACAGTCGTATTCTGAAATATGTCGTATTATGAAATACTTGTCTATTCGAAGAGCTGGCGGCGAATTAGTTTGTTAAGAAGTCACACTTGTATTTGGAGCTGCACTAGAATTCGAAGATTTTCTAGTAGAGTCCTCTATAGTTGGCACATTTCTATGTAACATCGAATGATGTCTCTTGCCACAAGATGCACAACAATTCTTAACTTCATGTGATCAAACAAATAATATAATAATGAAATTTCCTTACAGTCGAAAATCTTTCCGCAACTGAAAAACCACCCGAAAACCCGCATAAAATGTACTTTTTTTTTTACTTTCTGAGCCGAAGTTTTTTTCGTCTGAGGTGCCTTCCTAATATCTCGAAGGCACTCTAAAGTCTGAATTCTTTCCAAACGGACAAAACAAATTTATCTTCAATACTTTTTTCCCACAATGTAATTATAAAAAATTACTATTTTTATCAAATTTACACAAATTTTGTCAACGATTTCATCCGTATGTGTAAACAAAAAATATAATTTTGTATAAAATAAAAAAAAAAAATAAAAAAAATAGTAATAATAATAAAATAAAAAAGTAAAAAAAAGTTGTCAATAAATAAATGTCACTATGAAAGTTGGTAAAGCGATCATTCGCAATAGCAACTATTTACAAAATTTATGTATATATTGGTAATTTATTTTTTATTTGTTTATACTCGTTAGAATCTGGCTTCGTTATATATATATATATAAAATATGCTTAAGACATTATGTATAAATCGGCATATCTCCGCTCCCTGAAAGAAATTTTAAAATCTGGCTTCGTTAGGATTTGTGGGACGAATAGTACTAACTACATATATATATATATATATACATATATATATATATATATTTTAAAATTTCTTTCAGGGAGCGGAGATATGCCGATTTATACATAATGTCTTAAGCATATTTTCTCTTTGTTGAGATTTCTGAAGCTCCCAGACTATGTAGAAAAATGAAAAATAAAATTCGGCTTACGTATATAACTATTCGTCCTACAAATCATACGGAATCACATTTTAAAATTTTTATCAGGAAGTGGATTTATACATAGTTTCCTAAGCATGTTTTCTCTTTCCATAGCTTTCTAAAAGTCCCAGACGACGTAGAAAATTAAAATTCGCCTTACATATTTAGCTATTCGTCCTATAAATCCTAACGGAGCCAGATTTTGAATTTTCTGTCAGGAAACGGAGATATTTATAAATAATTTCCAAAGCCTAAAAATTGCAATCAGGGAGCGGAAATACGCGAATTTATTTGCTATAATATTTTAAAAGTGGGTTTTGTGTTTTAAAAGTTAAAATTTGCTATACTCATTTCTTGCTCTCCAAATCTTATCAGAAACTGATTTTATATTTCGATCAGGAACGATTTTATGTAGATTATTATTATTATTATTATTATTATTATTATTTTTTTGTTTTTTGTTTTTGTTTTTTAATTTTACCTTTTAATACTTTTAGTATTATTTACCATCAAATTCTAAGAGATTCAAATCTTTCAATTTCGATTAGGGAGAGAAAAAACGTCAATAGGTAGGAGAAAAGGGTGGCGTCTACACCCACTCAGAGACCAGTCGGTCCATTGTGTGTTCCTTTAGTATGCCAGATGAGAGGCTAAAGCAAAATAGAGTAAAAAGATGGAGGAAAAAAGTCCATTAGATTATCTATTGGGAAAACGTGGTATCTACAACCTAACAATGAAGAATGCCCCTAAGCCACCTTATCCACATTACGAACTCTATCAGCCCTACACAATGACAGTGTATATGCTCCACTGTCTCTCAGAAGATGGTTCGAATCTTCTGAGAGAATGTCATAGTGACCAGGAATCCAACAGAATCCTATCTTCTAAGAGTCCATTAGCCTTTTTAATTCTTTCCTACACTCAAGCACAAGTTTGGACCTGACATAGTGATCTGTCGTTGTCAAAAGTGCTGCCTGATTGTCCACAAAGATAGTTACCGCAGATTCCTTTTTGACGTTTCCCTCTAATAATCCTAAGGCCTTGAACATTTCAAGAATTTCCTGAAAAACACTGCAACCATCCGAAAGTCTATACGACTGTCTCATATCCGTTACTACAAAGTACACCCCCGCTCCCTGTGCCTATTTTCATCTTCGAGCCGCCCGTAAAGACCACCGAACCTCCATGAAGCTCCAATTCAGAGATACCTACTAGGGATTTCAATAACGTAGCCCCGAAATCAATTGTAGTCCCGACATAATCCGAAGGGGCGACCATGGATAATCAAATCTAACTCCGTCAAGTATGCTAGCATGATCCGTTCTGAAGTTCCCTATTAGTCCCAATTCCTTTAGTATAATTAAGCTCCCTTCAGTCACACCTCATACAAATTCCTCGATTGAAAGTAGGTGGAGAATGATTTCCACTATAATCTGAGGTGTGCTTCTCATGGCAACTGTGATGCCAATTGAAGAACATCTCTGAACTTTAGAAAGAAGGTTCCTATACGTTCCTTTCCTTAATACCTCCCACCACCAGACCAAACATCCATTAGAATATGTCTTATCACCGATGTGTAAATCCTATCTATAGGCACTAAGCCTTTCCTTGACCCTCTGTTGAGTATTTCTCTTCCAAGATAACTTAGTGTCTAGGTAAACACCCAGGTACTTAGCCTCCCTTGATAATTGAAGTTTTATTCCATTCAATACCGGTAGCCTAAAAGCCTCAACCTTATATTTCCTGTTATTCAGTCTACTCCGGGTTGACTCCCAGTCCCTTACTTTTGGTCCAAAGGGATAGCTCTCGCAGTGAGGACTGTATGACCTCACTGATCGTGAGCAAAAATTTACCCGAGACCAGTATTACTACGTCATCAGCGTAGGCTATATTTTTCCGTCCCATGCCCCATAGCATCGAAGTGTCTTGTGGTGTGCTTGAGTTTATAACACTGCTGCTTAGCATCAGAGTTATCCACTCAATCAGTTACTTATATTTAGTGAAGCAAGCGACTCACTAATCGCCTCCATTCTAATGTTATTAAAAGCCTCTTCTATATAGAGAAAAGCTGCCATGGTGTATTCCCCCTGCAGCAGACCTCGTTCGTCGTGCAGATCACTTAAGATAGGCATACTGAGCGTCATAATCTTCCTAAGATGTAGATTAGTCTTTCTATTGTCTTTAGTAAGAAAGACGATAGGCTGATCGGTCTGAAATCCTCGAATTTTCGAGTGGGTCGCTTTAATCGCTTTGGGTATAAAAGTGAATCTAACCTCTCTCCACTCCCTGGAAGTATACTTAGGCAGACAAAATTAGTCATACACATTGTTGTTATATGTTTGTGGGTTTATATTTTCTAATGGAATAAATTTAGAGATATGATTTATTTACGCCAAATGTACGTTTATTAGTAATATATTTAAAACAATTAAAAAAAATTATCATAACTCTTAAAATTACAAGATATCAGGCGTAAGTTACAAATTTAAACTAATTTAGTATGGACAAAATTATTCACATAGTGGAAGCACACTGTCCTAAATTTAAAGCACTTAGGCAAAAGGATACCACGGAAGCGGAAATAAAAATGATATTAGAATTGCGCAACAAAATAAAAGTTGTACTGAAATTGGAAAAATTCTAGAAAGAAACAGATTAACCATTTATAACATTATAAAACGTTTCGAAAATGATGAGAGTCTAAAAAGTCGCTCTCATACTGGATGACCTCGAAATCTTTGTGCAAAAGAGGAGAGATAAATTGTAAGAAAAGTTGAACAAAACCCAAAAATCACTTCAACCCACGTAGCAGCAGAAGTTAAATAAGAGATGGACAAATAAATTCATCTCAAAACGGTTCGCAGAATACTGCAACGTCATGGTTATAGCTCCAGAGTAGCACGAAGAAAAGAAAGTCTATCATTAGCAAACTGTATCAAGGGAAGAGAATTGAATTTGCAAGAACGTATGTGAATCATCCTGTGGATTTCTGGAGTAGTGTGCTGTTCACAGATGAAAGCAAATTTAATATTTTCTGATCTGATGGACGAATACGAGTAAGCCAAACTGTGAACTAGACGCAAATAACACAATTAAAACTGTAAAACATGGTGCTGCAGGAGTTATGGTGTGGGGGTCTATGTCTGCAGCGGGTGTTCATTGATAGAACGATCTACAAGTCAGTATATCTCAATATTTTGAAGGAAAATCTTCATAAAAGCATTTAAAAGCTAGGCCTTGGTGATAATTTTTATTTTCAACAGGATAATGATCCTAAGCACACTACTCTTGACGTGCGTATGTGGATAATACATCATTTCCCACATATCCGTCCAACCCCCCCACAATCGCCCGACATGAATCCGATGGAACATCTTTGAGATGAACTCGATAGAAGATTGGCAAAATGAAGCATTTCGAGCAAGACTCAACTTAAAGAAATCCATCAGGAATTTGAAATTATTGGCCGGGAAACAACGAAAAGCTAGTTGACTTAATACCAAATAGGTTAAAATAAGTTTTAAAGAGAAAAGATTTTTCTACAAGATATTAATCCTAAATTTAAATGGCTGCGTGAATAATTTTGTCCCCACGAAAATGAATTCAATTTTTAATTTTTCTTTATTACTATATAACGGATATAATTGTGTTAATTTTTTTATTATTTTTGATTAACCTATAAATATATTTGTTTTCATTCGCTTAGAAGATATAGCATTGGGAATGTAAATTAATGATGTGTGTGAATAATTTTCTCCGCCTCTTTATCTTATTCTGAGACATTCAATGAATAATTCCACGAGTAGTGAAATGATCCTTTAATTGACATTTTGTAGCAAGGCCGGAAAAATACCATCCGGGCTTGGTGATTTATATGGCCCAAATGAGTTTGCCACCCATACTGCCTTGTCTCTAGTGATCATCTCATCTATCGTATCAGCATCTCCCTCACCTGATTCCGACTGACTCTACCTGTGTGCTTATAAGCTTTTATACTACTACAGTCTGAGTAGTATAGAATGAGTTTCTATCAGTAAACTGAGGGACCTTGTATTCTCCTTTCTCCTCGTTAGCTTGGCTCTATTAAACAACATCCTCTGTAGACCTCTGTTCCCTGAGTTCCCTGGTCCACCATTTCGGTTGTTTTCGCTTGCCAGGATATATCATCGGGCAACTGAACTCATAGCTATTCATAATTACATCTGTGAAATTATTAACGACTACCACAATACTCTCAACTGAATTTCTCCTGGGTATCCTTGAAATTTCTACACACTAACTCACTGAAGGACTTCCAATCCGTACTTCGAAGTCAAGACTGAAGGATATCACGCTATGGTCTGAAAAAGAATAATCCCTAACTACCTTCCAGTCTTTAACAAAATCGCCCCCTGGTTCGCTAGCGTTATGTTTATAACTGTTTCCCTAACTTTCCTTCTGAATGTAGGAGTACTTTACCTATTACGGATATAACTAGATATAAAATCAAATACTAATCCACCTCTTTTATTGATGTCACTGCTCCCCAATTGGTAATGGAGAGCGTTCGCATCACATCCCAGAATCAGGTGCGTGCTTCACCGCCTAGTTTGCTCCGCCAATTGCTGCAGAGCAATGCCCGGTGAATCGACCACCTCATATGGCATGTACATTGATGCCAGTACAAGCCTACTGCTTCCAGTTGTACAATTGGTCCTCACTGCAAAAAGAATGAAATGAAAGTATATATGTCCATACCTTCTCTGTTGTGGATGGTAAGAATAAGTTGTAACCCGTGACCCTTAATTCACATACCTTGGTGTTGTTAATCGAAGGTTTTAGGGTAATGACTACGCCCACGTTCGAATCAACAAACTTTGTTAATTCGGTTTAGACTGCCTCACATCGATGAAAATTAATTTGCATCACTGATAGCCTCTTTGGTTTTATCAGATTTAGTGTATCTAAACCTGATAACTCCAAACGCGAAATTGACAACTCCCTCAAGTGATTCCAGCTTTTTGAGAGACTGATCCACTGCTAATCTTAAGTATCTGGCTTGATTTTCCTTATAGGTTATGGTGTTCATAAGCTTCCATTAACCTGTGAGGAACTCCTCATTGTGGTTTTCCAATACTGTCAGAACAGTTCACACCTCTAGAATGGGTGTAGCGAACCATGCTGTCTCTATTAGACTCAGGGGTAACTAAGACGCTAGTATGACCTCAAGCTTCGCCTCTGGATAAAGACTGTCGCACTTAGCAACTGCGTTCTGAGAAGTTCAAAGAATTTCTCATTCCCGCATTTGATGGTTTTGACAACCTTCGATCAATCCGGCCTTTGAAGGATACTTCATCCGGCATTCCTTTTATAAAAGCGATTTCTTCAATGAGTTTGTGCTTAATCTGTCGCCATTGCTCGACGCTGATCCTCCCATTTGGATCAGCCCTGTCAACGACGACAGCTTGAATACAGTTCTGCAACACTGATTTCTCCGCCTTTTTCGATGTTGAGCGCTGTTCACTTCCTGTCCCCAGACCTTGCCCTCTTATGGGGATCCTTAAGAGAGCTGGATGGGGTTTGGCCAACGTCCTTCGATGAAGAAGACCGTATACCACTAGTCCCTGTGGGTTCCACCAGTGGAATTGGCAGGCTTCTGACAGGCTGCCTTCTTGCTGGTTGATGGCTGATCATCTCCATGCCTTGCATCCCAGACAACCTATTGCAAGTTACTAGATTTGCTGGATGGCTGCATCAGTGGTATTTGTTGGCTTACTAATCGCTGCAGTCTCTTCCACGACACTTCTGTGGTGTTGTCAGCATCCTCGCACAAACCTCCAGGATAAGTCATTCCCAGAGAGTCACAAGACTCTCTTGTAAAAGACTGCCCCGTAGAACCCCTATTATTACCCCTTCGTCGTCCGTTAGAATGTCCTCTAAAACTGTCCTGTCGCCCTGCGACCGTCCGTAATCATCTGTCCAACTTAGATTTTTATTTAGACTGTTTATCTTGAGCACCTCTCGCAGTGACGGCGTGCGCGGAGTAGTAAAAGTAACAACCAACCCGTGTCAAGGGTGTTGGAAGGGAGCTGTTAGCTGTTAGTTTGCTTAAGCACCAACTACCCATTCAGGCCCTCGGCACTGCTGCCTACCACCTTGACCTTGGTTCGCGAGAGTCTCAATAGATCAACAGCAGATAATATACATGATCTGAACAATATTGCTATGGGCCTGTAGGCACCATACTGCAGAATATTCAGATCATGTGCCTCACAACCGACCCTCTCATCCGCCACTTGGGGATGCGTCCGATGGGAATAAATGTAGCAAAGACTACACGGAAAATATATAGATATTTTCAAATTTCAAAATTTTTTACTTGCAAAAATTTTGTAAAAATAAAAATTGTTCGATAACATCTGTCAAGCATTTCTACAATTTATATTTCTCTTTTACTTAAAAGAGATTTTTTAAAAAGGTATAGTCTTTGATAGATATATTATTTTCTGCAACAAACTGCTTAACCGTTTTTTTTTTTAATTTCAAAAAATCCAACCGGTGTTTTTGAAAATACCGACTAGTCGAACCTAGTGTGTAACGTCCCATTGGGCTTATGAGTTTGTACAAACTATTTTATAAAATATTAAAAAGATATCATTTTTTTGTTTAAACTGTTGTTTTAATCAACATTTCAACAAAATCAATTCAAATATTCCCAAAATATAATTTGTTGTAAGATTTGTCCAAAATGTCACGTAATGTATTTTCGTAGAACTTAAAGGTCGCAAATGAAATTCATTAAATTGGCACAAATGTTATTTTTGTGCGGTCGAAATATGACTTAAACAGGATTTACACAGACTTTTAATTAAATATTTGTATTTAATTTCAATAAGAGGACTCCAATGTTTCAACAATTAATGATTTAAGTAAATATTTGAAAACATAACAAGTAATTTCAAATTACATGTGAATTACACATCAGAGTAAAAATTACACACGACATGTGTAATTGCATATGAAGTGGTAACACCTGTATCTATAATATCGTTTTAACAAAAATACCTAACATACATATCGTCGGTGCGCTGACGAAAAATCATACGTATTTTTGACCAACTTTTCAATAGAGCGAAAAAACAAATTATTATCCTTTTGATATTTTCGGAACTAATCTAAATATTTGGAAATAGATTAAAATTAAAGCTTTCTAATGGTCCAATAATAAAAATTCAGAGAATTACACATAGGACTTTTTGTCAGCGCACCGACGATACGTGATATATTAGGAAAGAAAATTTTTGATGAAAATTTAATAATTCGAAAACAATTTTGGTTATAAAAAACGTTTTAATTACATCTTAACACTAAAGAACACATTTAAAATTCTTTGGGTGTAGTTTTAAAATTTTAATGTCGAATATAGATAGCTTTAAATTTTGTTTTAAGGAAAATTTTCAAACTTTAAAATTTTTTTATTCTGTGTGTAAAATTTGTTGGCTGCGTTTCAAGTATTTAAAATAAAGAATTTTTTTTTTGTACAAAAACGGAAATTCAAATTCATTAAAATTTGCTTTGGATTTTCAAATTGCGATACTTTTTGTATAATTTGAAGTCTATTGCTGAGAAATTTTCTGGAATCTACATATTTGAATTGCGTTATTGTTTTTGAAGCCAATATACTTCGAACATTTAAGAAATAAATAGAATTGTTCAAGTCATATTTGTATTCTGAGGTGACCAGCCTATTTTCCTGCTTTGCAAATAGGAAAATAGACAATTTTATTATTCAAAGAAGTCAACCAACACCAAACAGTGAACCATCATTATTCATCTTACAACCTAAACTCAAAACTTCCTCCAAATTATTAATTTTGTAAAGACTCATTAAAATTTAATAATTGTGCTGGTTTAAAGTGTTAAGTGTCATTTCTCAGATTTTCCTGATCGAGCGTTTTCAATTAAATTGCCACTATTATTAGTTTGCCCCTGTGCAACTCTCTATATTGCAAGAATTTTTACGTTACTTTACATTAACGTTGTTCATGTTACTTGAAATTACGATAAAGTGTTAAAAGATGTCATAATTATCGTTTGTTTCATATAACTTAAATAACAGAATAATTTAATTCAATAATTTTCATTTTTGTTATAAAAACCACTTTCACTTAATGACTATTTAATTTTCTTATAATAACATATTAAATGTAAAAATCGAATATGGTCACCTTAATTTGAAATTAAGAAAATATTTTCTTTCTTGTTAAAACCATAACGTAAAATCATATTCAACTTTTAAAATACCTTCATTCAGAAATTAAGAATTTCAAAATACACTAACATTATCCATTCATAAACACTTAACTCCATATTGTATTCTTTCTCTCAAAACAACACAATTAATTAAACATTCATACTTATAATTTATATTGAATATAAAAAAAAGCTAATCCATAGCCGTCTACGAGCGCTTGCAGACTTCGTGGGATAAATTATGTAAGTACGTATAATCATTATTACTTACACATTTATATCATTACAATTATACTGCATGAATATCGTCTAAAAGAAAAATACTATTTTTGAATATTTTTCATTAAAAAAAAAAATATTTGGTTGTTTAAGAGTTACCACCTGATTTTATATTAATATTTAAAAGGGATATTCATGCTTATTTATACTGGAAAGTTGTTTACTTATTTATGTTGGTTTTCATATTGAGAATGTGTTGATGAATTAGAGTGACCATATCATTATTTTTGTTTTATTAATGTTTACGAATTTATATTCATTATTAAATTGTCATATTATTTCTTTAATAATATTTAATAAAATTTGTTAAATTAAATGTTTGCAAAAATGAAATATTAAACTTTAATTTGCAAATTATTACGAAAGGTGAAGTCATGTGAGTAGTTTTAGTAGATCTAATAGGGCTGGAATTTATAATAACCAGTATGGAGGGTGGGTTAAATAGGGAATGGGTGTAACACCTTAAAAATTAAGGGAAAGTTCATCATTAATATGAGTTTAGCTACCTAAAGTAAAGTTCACAGTAATTGATTTATAATTCTTAACTTCTCAGGGACAAGAACACACCCCAACGACGAGCTCAGCCGGTTTCCTAGGTAGCACCGTCCCTTAAAGTTTTGAAGTGCGCAGCAGAAATCGTTACAGGGAATTTTTGGCGCCCAACGTGGGTCCACAGTTAGCGTAACATTAAAATTTACTTTGTTTTTACATCTTGTGACTGATGGCCATTTGAATCCTTTGGTGTATATGATGTATTTTCCTAAATTTTAATAATATTGGCTATTATTTACTTTCCTTATTAATCCAACTTCTGTGACATTAGCAGTTATTTGGATATAATAATATTTCGACTTTTTGGGAAGTTATTACCTAATTATCCATTAATGTTCACAGCTGTTTCTATAATCAGGGTTTGGGTTTATACTAGAGAATTTTATAATTGGTAATTGATTCGATTATAAATTCGTACGACTCTTACTCAACCTTTACTCTTCTTTTCTATTCTCTATTTTTTTTCGCTCTCTCTCTCTCTCTCTAGTTAAATTTTCTTTCAATTTTGGTATGTAATTTTGAATTGGATTTATTGCAACTTGGTGATATATCGAGTTCTTTCCACTATTTTATATCCAAATTCTTATTTTTCTAATCCTTTCTCAAATTCAATGTTTGACTATTTTATTTCTGTATACTGTCAGTTTAATTTCACGTTGAATTTGGGAAATACTCTTCTATAAAAAATATTGTTGATGGTATGTTTATAATTTTTTTTATTTTTTTTTATTTTTTTTTGTTTTACGTTGAACTACTTTGCCAGACTACACTGAGTAGTAAGTTATTAAAATAATAAACGAAACTTAATTATTAGCCCTGGTTAATTTTATTGGTTATAATTTTTTTTAGGTAATTATAGATTTAAAATTATTTAATTGGTTCTTTTGTTTTGATTTGTATTGAGTTAATTTCGAAATGCCTTTAGTACGTAGTAGAGAAAATTTGACTTTAGATGAGGACGATTTAAATGTGACAGTAGAAGAAACTCGAGGGATGACCACGCAACCTGTGACAAGACAACAGACTCGTAGAGAACTTAATCTTGAAACCACTACCAATGTTAGGTCGAATGTAGATGACGGAAGAATACGACAAATAGTTTCAGACTCGTTGAGTGAATTCAGAAATGAAATTTCTAGTATGCTGTCATCTGAAATTAGAAATTTTGTAATTTCCCATAATAGTACATCCTCTTCAAATGAATATAATGAAGAGGCACCACCTGTTTCTCCAGACATTCCATTTGAAATTGATATAAATTCAGATAAAATTTTATTTGTTATTAAAAATTGGAGGTTACGTTTTACTGGAAATTCGGCAGATATCTCTGTAGATGAATTTATTTATAGAGTGAACACTCTAACGACTACAAACCTCAAAGGAAATTTTGAAATTTTGTGTAAACATGCACATCTTTTATTTGATGGTAAAGCCTTACAATGGTATTGGCGTTTTCATCGTAATTGTCACAACCTCAATTGGTTTCGATTAACAGATGCATTAAAGAAGCAATATAAAGATTTTTATACCGATTATGACTTGATAGATGAAATTCGTCGAAGAAAACAGAAAAAATCTGAAAGTTATGATGAATATTTCGACGCAATAAATTTATTATGTGACAAGTTAAAAACTCCACTTTCAGACCAAAAATTATGCGAAACAGTTTTACGTAATTTAGCTCCTGAGATAAGACATGAACTATTACATTTAGAGATCACACAGGTTTCACAATTGAGGAAAGCAGTTAGAAGACATGAACAATTTGTAAATGATATGTCATCTTCAAATAATTTTAAAAGAATAGGTCAAAGACCTTAAGTCTTAGAACTCGATTTCGAGGTTGAAAGTAAATCTTAAACAGTACAGTCGGAAGACAATGATTTAGAAATCTGCGTGGTAAAGAAAACAGGTAAATGTTGGAATTGTGAGAAGTTCGGTTACAATTATATGGACTGCCTAGAACAAAAGACCATATTTTCTTATGGCTGTGGTCTTAAGGACACGTATAGACCACAATGCACTAACTGTTTTGTGAAACGGGGAAACTTCACAAAGGATGTCCGATCATTGAAGAACGGACATCCGAAAAATTAAACAATGCTGTAGATGAAACTTCTAATTTAAAACATGATTTTGTATCTAACCCTAACACTTTACAGGAACCAATTCATATTCAAATTGGTAATTATAATCTGATGAAAAGTATGACAGAAAGAAAACGAATGCCATCTAGATCTGCTAGAAGAATTAAAGAATATTATGGAAAGCGCAAGTTATATAAAAAATATATAATTTCATCGTTAGTGAATATGAATAATGATAATAGGCCCTTTTCCCAGATCTAAAAATGGATATATTGGTATTTTTATTGTTCTGGATCACTTTACAAAATTTACCTTTTTAATTCCTTTAAAGAAATTTGTATCTAATCCAATTATAAATCATTTAAGAAATTACGTATTTAATTGTTATGGTGTACCAGAGATGATAATAACCGTTAATGGTAGCCAATTTAAAAGTAAAGAGTTTGAGGCTTTTCTTTTAAAATTTAGCATCACACATCAATGCACCGCTGTTTATAGTCCTCAGTCCAATGCAAGCGAGAGGGTGAATAGGTCAATAAATGAGGCTCTAAGATCATATATTAGAGATGACCAAAGGCAGTGGGATAGTTATTTGAGTAGCATAAAGTGTGCTATTAGAAATAGCGTACATCAAACAACAGGCCGGACACCATACGAGTTAGTTTTTGGACAATGTATGATTAATCACGGGGATGATTATAAAATTTTAAGGAATTTAAAACTTTTGTCTGAAACAGATACCAAATTAGAAAAGCAAGATGAATTTGCACTACTACGCGATTCAATAAAATCTAGAATTCAAAAAGCATATGATAAAAATACAAAAACTTATAATTTGAGATCACGTCAGCGTGAATTTACTATAGGACAAGAAGTTATACGAAGGAATTTTGTTCAAAGTTCCCTGACGAAGAATTTTAACGCAAAACTTGTTCCTATTGGAGTATAGGCAATAGTCAAGAAGAGAATTGGAAAAGTTAATTACGAGCTTGAAGATGCTGTTGGTAGTCGTATAGGTGTTTACCATATTAAATATATTTGGACGTAGGATACACATACATAATATTTTTTTTTATCGACTTTTTCAGATTAAGTTATACTGTGGTCTTACAACTTAATCTGCTTTGTGATGTCGATGTTGAGCCATATGTATTAACAAAATTCTTTGGGTGTAGTTTTAAAATTTTAATGTCGAATATAGATAGCTTTGAATTTTGTTTTAAGGAAAATTTTCAAACTTTTAAATTTTTTTATTCTGTGTGTAAAATTTGTTGGCTGCGTTTCAAGTATTTAAAATAAAGAAAATTTTTTTCTTTTGTACAAAAACGGAAATTCAAATTCATTAAAATTTGCTTTGGATTTTCAAATTGCGATATTTTTTGTATAATTTGAAGCCTATTGTTGAGAAATTTTCTGGAATCTACATATTTGAATTGCGTTATTGTTTTTGAAGCCAATATACTTCGAACATTTAAGAAATAAATAGAATTGTTCAAGTCATATTTGTATTCTGAGGTGACCAGCCTATTTTCCTGCTTTGCAAATAGGAAAATAGACAATTTTATTATTCAAAGAAGTCAACCAACACCAAACAGTGAACCATCATTATTCATCTTACAACCTAAACTCAAAACTTCCTCCAAATTATTAATTTTGTAAAGACTCATTAAAATTTAATAATTGTGCTGGTTTAAAGTGTTAAGTGTTATTTCTCAGATTTTCCTGATCGAGCGTTTTCAATTAAATTGCCACTATTATTAGTTTGCCCCTGTGCAACTCTCTATATTGCAAGAATTTTTACGTTACTTTACATTAACGTTGTTCATGTTACTTGAAATTACGATAAAGTGTTAAAAGATGTCATAATTATCGTTTGTTTCATATAACTTAAATAACAGAATAATTTAATTCAATAATTTTCATTTTTGTTATAAAAACCACTTTCACTTAATGACTATTTAATTTTCTTATAATAACATATTAAATGTAAAAATCGAATATGGTCACCTTAATTTGAAATTAAGAAAATATATTTTTTTTTTAAACCATAACGTAAAATCATATTCAACTTTTAAAATACCTTCATTCAGAAATTAAGAATTTCAAAATACACTAACATTATCCATTCATAAACACTTAACTCCATATTGTATTCTTTCTCTCAAAACAACACAATTAATTAAACATTCATACTTATAATTTATATTGAATATAAAAAAAAGCTAATCCACAGCCGTCTACGGGCGCTTGCAGACTTCGTGGGATAAATTATGTAAGTACGTATAATCATTATTACTTATACATTTATATCATTACAATTATACTGCATGAATATCGTCTAAGAGAAAAATACTATTTTTGAATATTTTTCATTAAAAAAAAAAAATATTTGGTTGTTTAAGAGTTACCACCTGATTTTATATTAATATTTAAAAGGGATATTCATGCTTATTTATACTGGAAAGTTGTTTACTTATTTATGTTGGTTTTCATATTGAGAATGTGTTGATGAATTAGAGTGACCATATCATTATTTTTGTTTTATTAATGTTTACGAATTTATATTCATTATTAAATTGTCATATTATTTCTTTAATAATATTTAATTAAATTAGTTAAATTAAATGTTTGCAAAAATGAAATATTAAACTTTAATTTGCAAATTATTACGAAAGGTGAAGTCATGTGAGTAGTTTTAGTAGATCTAATAGGGCTGGAATTTATAATAACCAGTATGGAGGGTGGGTTAAATAGGGAATGGGTGTAACACCTTATACCATTCTCGTATATTATCAACAATATTCTCTTCTTAAAAATTAAAGGAAAGTTCATCATTAATATGAGTTTAGCTACCTAAAGTAAAGTTCACTGTAATTGATTTATAATTCTTAACTTCTCAGAGACAAGAACACACCCCAACGAAGAGCACAGCCGGTTTCCTAGGTAGCACCGTCCCTTAAAGTTTTGAAGTACAGAGTTTCGTTATGTTTACTTAGATTGATGCGAAATAATATTTCTGCTGCCTTTCTGCTTGCGAAAAATAAATATAATTTTTTTTAGGCCCTTTTGAATTTCTTTATAAAGTCGGTATATGTGTTATTATGTATGTTAATTCAATCAAAAAGACTGTTTAATTTTTTGATTTGGCCCTTTTGCATTTTAGGTAACGATTTGTAGAATAATATTGGCAAGTCCAATTTTTAATGACTCTGCCGAACAAATTTAGCTTATTTGTTTAGCTATTGTCGGACAATTGTGAGAGCATATTTATGCAATTGATAGTCATCACTTTTCCAGTTGGTTGGAAACGATCCCGCTTTAGTCGCACTGTAACGTATGTTCAAAAACTCCGGATCGACCGACCACAATTTCTTTGTTCTTGAAAGTGTGGAGGAGAAATGTACAACAGCTTTTAATCACTTATTGACGCTTCCAAAAAACGGTTTGTTAGAAATACGATATTTTAATATTCAATATACAGTTGAACACGGTTATAACAAACACCGGTTATGACGAAATATGGCTATAGCGAACACTTATCTTTACTTCCATTGATTTTACCTGCATTTTCCATACAAATAAATACGTTTGTAACCAACACGACTATAGCGAAGTTTTTTTTTTATAACGCACACGTTATTATGGTCACAAGAGCTCCCACAAATACTAGTTTTATACACATTTCATAATGTTTCAGAAATGTAAAAACTAACAGCAATAATGTTTATTTATTTCCATTATTACTGGACAAATAGAAATAATTTGCATTAATTTCAAGCCTTTCCAAGGTTTTCAAGAGGAAGGACTAATAGGTCTGAAGTCCTTCGGTCTCGTATGGGAGGTTTTACCCGCTTTTGGAATAAAGATTACTTTATATCTAGTTCATGAGTCAGCGATATAAGAGCATGATAAGCAAGCCGAGTATATCCGAATCAACCATGGAACTATAATATCAGCATTATACTGTAGGTCTGCTGGTATAATGCCATCTGGGCATTATACCCAGGCTGCTCAGAGCCCACCTCAGTCTGAACGACACTTAGGTCTGAAACTGTCGCAGAGATCTCCTTTATAGGGAGTCTGCCAGGAAAATGCGCATCCATTAAGACATCTAAGATCTTATGGCCGCTTGTCGTCCAGCAGCCACAAGGTTTCTGAATGTAACTTGGGATAGTAGGTGTGCCTAAGCGACTAGTCTCGGAATTTCCTTCCACGCTGCTACAGAAGACCTTCCAAGATTTGCGTTTCGCATTCCTGATCAGGTTTTTTAAACCTGTTTACTGAGGATTTGTAATTTGACCAGTTTCGCATTCTCTTAGCCACATTAAATAAACGGCGGCACTCTTTGCGAGTGTCACCTATTTCGGAGTTCCACCAATGTGGTTTACTCCTTCCTTTGCATGCTCAAATACATTTGTTAGCAATTCTACAGAGGACTCAATGTCCCTCCGATTACGAATAGCCGGGGGGGGGGGGTTCAGAAGGAATTGGGACAGAATGTCATATTGTTCCATCTAGTTCGTTTTCCTCCTGTTTTAAAGGGACTTCTATAGTGAAGTCAATGTACAAGTGATCAGAGAATCAGCAATCATTTGAGACCTTTGTTTTTGAGCGAACTTTAGTATTTGGTGGTGGTTGAGACAATATACGACGGTGCCACGAGTTGTCTTCCCATCACTGAAATCAGAGAAGATAAAGATACTAAGTTTCCTGCTTGCTACTATGCACGATCGTATCCTACCTGACCCTGCAGCGTGTAAAATCTTTCACTTGTGATCCAGGCTTCTTAGACAAGTGCAAGCTCCTCGCCTCTTTCAGCCATCCGGAGCATCAACGCAGCCGAAGCTGCTTTAGAGTGGTGAATATTGACTTGCGTTATCTTCACCATTATCATTTATATGGGTGATTGTGACGTTGACGTCCAAGTCAAGAGGGCTATTTCGTCCATCCGTTTAAAATCGCACCCACGAATTCAGAGTTTGAGTGGTTGTCATCTTGAGCGAGAGAACTGGTAGTCTCCTACATAACAATTCTACCGGAGTCGGATCGTTATCGTCCTGAATCGGTCTGTCTCAGTCATCTCCTCGATAAACCTGCAGAAATATAGACTCGAAACCGTAGTATATCCTTCCACTTTTCTCTCGAAGCGACGACAAGGACTCTTTATTCATGACGATAACTATCCTCCTGCATGCTCCGTGGGATTCGAATACTCTGGTCACCTTCCAATCATTTGTGGGGATCTCAGGGTTACCGAACAGAATAAGTTCCAGAATCTCCTCTGGTTTGGACGATTCATCCGTTACGCGTGTCATGGTCCTAGGTCGACGTGGAATCTCGTCAAAAGAGACCACGTCTAGTGTAGGCCTTCCAAAAGAGCGAGCGCTTGGCCAATCGCTTGTTTGAGCAGGCCATCGGCTTAACACGGCTACGATACCATCCGGCATCTTCGCATTGGGGAGAGGGTCCGGGGTTCTTCTTTAGAACCTTCCAGAATACTCCCATCAGCTTTTTGCGCACTAAATCCCAACTTGCGTGGGAGATAGCGCAATCAACGTCGCTCCTGCCGATGACGGCATGTCACTAAGCGATTTATCTATCGGGTTATAGGGCTTCGGACATTTGGTTCCGGGCTGTTGACCTTACAACTGTGCGTCCTCCTCGGATCGTTGCCGTTTAGGCCCGTCTTTCGACGAAGGAGGAAGTTTTTGCTGGAATTCAGCCATTAAAGATTTGGCCCAATTTAGGGAAACGAGTTCCTCTGGGATTAGGGATTCGACTGGCTTTTTACCAAGACGATCCAAAAAACGATCGGCAGCACGCCGTCTTAAGAAGGCCCTTCTGGCGGGTGTGGTGTGCCTTTGGGACGCATGTATCTTGCTTTTTTGGGCTGCAGGCGAAGATCCAGAGCTCGAAATCAAGTTCACAGCTCCTTTACTGGTGGGGGGATTTGATACTAGAGAACCCGAAAGTTTGTTCGCAGTTCCTTTTTTCACAGCAGGCACTGGGTTTGCTGTTTGGCTTTTTACCAAGACGATCCAAAAAACGATCGGCAGCACGCCGTCTTAAGAAGGCCCTTCTGACGAGTGTGGTGTGCCTTTGGGACGCATGTATCTTGCTGTTTTGGGCTGGAGGCGCAGATCCAGAGCTCGAAATCAAGTTCGCAGCTACTTTACTGGCGGCGGGAGGTGATTATAGGGAACCCGAAAGCTTGTTCGAAGTTCCCTTTTTCACAGAAGGCACTGGGTTTGCTGCTGCTCGAGGTGATTTCGAGCAGACTGCTCCAGAAGCAGGGGTTTTCACCGGTCCTTTGCCGATGCGGGCTAGAGCAGCTTTTGAGGTGGTTGGTTTGAAGAACAGAGCCACCTCGCTGATTTTGCTTCCAGAATTGGAAGCTGGTCTTACGCATTTGGTGGACTTCCCACCTCCTGCCATTTGTTGTTCCGTATAAATCTTACTTAGTTTATTGTTTTTATTTTTATTAGTTTATTTAGGGGTTGGATCATCCATGCATTGACGGCGTACGTGGACTAGGCTACTCAACATTTACAACCGACCCGTGCCCTGGCTTCGGAGGGGAGTTGCTAGCGACTAGTCTATTTTAACCACTAACTAGCCATTTAGGTTCTCGGCACAGCTTCTAACCTTACAAGTGGTGACAGTTTTGGTCCGCGGGCAGTGACTAGGCACGACCTGAGCTCATGCCATTATGTAGGTTTAACAGTGTGGTATGTTAAAACGAAGTAATGACAAAGCTCCCCCTATCCGCCACCTGGGGACGCGCTCGATGGGAGATCTGTCAACTCCATACGAGTATTAAAACCATAAATACAGCCAAATATTAGTATCGTAATGAAATACGTGTATTTTTGTTAACAAATAATTTTTTTTTTTAATTTACGGATATGACGAACTAAATTCCTCGGCCTCCTCGAGTTTGGTATAACCGTGTTCGACTGTATTTAACTTTAAATTTCTCTTTGAAGTTATTGAGATTTAATTATATATTTCAACTCGGAACTTTTGATAGTTTGTAAGCAATTTTAAAGTACGTTTGACTAAAAAGAAGGAAAACATATTTCGTTGATGTTTTTAACGGTATAGAATATATTTAATTATATGGAAATAATGCTTAGTAAACATTACGGGGCAAACAATATGAATGAGTAATTTTTGTTCGACTCCTCAATACGTACAGTGGATACTTTGTGAACTTGCTATTGTATACAAATAAAAATAATAAAGCAAATACAAAAATTTTATTTTTTGTTTTTGTTTTTCTATTTCTATTTTATTTCTTCGCCAGATAACGTCACAAACCAGTCTTAATAATGACCAAATAATTATTATACACCTTCTTAAAAAGACCAAAAGAAAGAAATAGAAGATTGTGTGCTTTGAGAGTTAATCCAAAACGATAAAAAAGTAAAGAATTGAATAAAATACGTCATTGAATCGACACATCCAACTTGTGTATTTTGGAGTTTATCTGTTTCTCTCACACATTAAAAAACTGAAAGAGAAACACACGTCTAAAATTTTGTACAGGTATACCTACTAATCACAACCCAAAGTTAGCTGATTTTTACAAACCCAATGCACAATATTATGAGATTCTTTGGAAACCCCCAAACTATATTTTATTACTACTTCTATAGAAATTCATTAAATCTTTAATGTAGCATCATCGATGTTAATATAATTAAAATTACTCTAAATAATTCATTAAAATACTCCCTAGAATTAATCCCAAATTTTCAGAAGCATAATTCTAAGAAAAGAAAACTTAATTATATGACATAATATCATAAAAGCAATCATTCCTTTAAAGTTAATACTATTTTTTTTTGTATCTACTTGCATAGAACATTTATTTATTTATTTACTTATTTTTTTTACTTTGTTGTACACATAATTTTTAATTGTTTCTATTTAGAAAGTGCATTTATACAAAACTTAATCAAACATCTTTGGGTTTAGAGATAATATGTAATCAAACTTTTAAACACAACTTCTAGCAACACCTACAAACACCCATCGATCACTTGGAGGCCTTCACGTCATCGAACATCAGAGTGGTGAGTTGAATATCAAACAAAATTATCATTATTGCATACAGGTATGAAGCAATTATCATCATCATAAACACATTGTACACACATATACTTATGTGCATTTGCATATACACACTTAAACTCATTATTTTTTTATTTTTGTTTTAATCATTCTTTAAATCATGTTTTGTTTTGGTTTAAAATAAATGATGATAACTGTTTCCCTGCTTTACAAAATATTTATTTTTCTTATTTATCAACCCATTTGTGATTATCATAACGCAAAAGAAATTTCAGTATCGGTTTCAATAATGTGAGTGCTCTCATTTTTTATATATAAGAATCAATATATGTATAATTTTCGTGTCGTGTTTTCTGATGATATAAAGGTGATTATCGAACATTGTCCATAGAGCCAAGGATTTGGGAGGGTTTTGAGACATACCTGCATAACATCAAGAAGGGCCATTCATTAATCAAAGTAATCAAAGTAAACGATGCATTATTTTATTGTTTTGTTAAAATTTCATTATATGGCCATATACGGGCATGTTCATAATTTTTATGTGGTTATCCAGTTTATTTTCATCCGTGTTTTATTTATTTTCTATCTTGACGAAAAAGGAGTCTGTAAAAAAACTCTGTAAACGTCAGAGGACAGAACCCCCCCCCCCCCCCTTTTTGCCCGACTATTGCTAGTCTATCGATGGTTCTCGCAGTCCTCCTCTTGATAAAGTTGTTAATAATTTTCTTTCTTTCATAGAATAGAATTATAATCTTGCACAACGTGTTCATTACAGTAGTAAATTTCGCCCAACATGGGGCATAAAGTATTGCAAACCAATTTGTAGACTTTTGGTTCCGAAATATTTTTTTTTTTAATTTTAATATATAGATTTCATTTCATTTTAATGATGTGATCAAGATTGTTGAATCTTCTTGGATATCTCGGCGAATAACTATTAGACCTCTTCTGGAATTTCGATTACTTGAAACTATCAATCGAGTAGATCGACCGTTGAGTAATCACTAGTCCGTTCGTTTATTTATGTAAGAGCTTCGCTAGTTTTTATTACATCTAAATTTGATTGTAATCATTTCATTTATGTTGTTTTATGGCTAATTATAAGCCTCTAGTTTTGGTCAGAGATAACATAAATTTGCTGAAGCGATTTTATGTCCTACCTTCATTAGAATTGCGATAGCTAAATCTATTTTCTTTAACACGCTATTGCTGGTTTGTAATTTAACAAGATAAATTTAATGTTCACTTTCAATTCAATAGCCCAAATTTAACACAACGTATTGTTTATAATCTTTACCGAATGTATAATCACCTAATTTCATATCATCTACACAAGAAAACACATTTTTTCTTTGATATTAAAAAAAAAGAAAAGCAAATAAATTAAAAATATAACTTTTATTTTACTCTTGTTGCAAAGTATAACAAACATAATATGTGGTTACTAAGAACTTCACCTCCACAACCTTCAGAAGCTACAGCTTTAACTCAAGAACCTATTTGTTTCATTTGTAACAAAGTTATGTTAGGGAATCAGGAGTGTATGTTTATCACAAATTGTAACCATTGTTTTCATCGATCTTGTATCGAACATTACTTGTCTAACACATCAGAATGTCCAACGCACAACCGTCCTTGTGAATTATGTAATTTAAAAACCATAATTTAAATACATTAATAAAAACAACCACGCGAGGTCGTTCTCGAGGCGCTATGGTAGGGAGACAAAATACTCGTAGTCAAAGTCGAAACTATTTACAAGATACTCAACGTTTGTTATTAGAATCGAGTGCATTTGACAACGAAGCGCAACAAACCCAAGAACCAGCTGAACATTTTCCCTCTACACCTACTACTTCTCAAAATTTGATTAAAAATTGACAAACTACAGCGAGAAATAATCGTAGACAAAGGAGTATGGTAGATAGCGATCAGCTGAATAATATAATAGAAAACACCCTTACAAGATTACTTACCAATTTTAATATATTGCCTAATTAAAATTTCTCTAATAACCTGAATGTAAATCCATTGGTAGATGAAAGACAGGAAAATTTTAATTTATTACATAATCAAAATTATAATAATTTTCATGTAAATAGCAATCATGAATCGAATCGTAGAAATGAAACTTTTAATAATCAAGATAGTCATCCTGTAGGTAGAAATGTTAGTTCATCTTCACAAATTTTTAATAGCTTATAGATGAGTACTGAAAAAGTAACTTCGATTATTCAGGTTTGGAATCTAAAATTCGATGCCTTATCTTCAGAATTGAATATTGAGGAGTTTCTTTATCGAGTTCAAATATTGACTAATGACCATTTTAATGGTAATTTCACTCTATTTTGTAAAAATTTAAATATTCTTTTAAGCGGTAAGGCCAAAGATTGGTATTGGCGCTACCATAAGAGTGTAACAAATAATGATTGGAATGATTTTTGTGAGGCAATACAGTGTCAATATCGAGATTTTAAATCGTCTTATGATATTATGGATGAGATCCGAAACCGTAAACAGAAACCTGGAGAAACTTTTGACTTTTGATTCAATTTCGTTCATAATGGACAGGTTACCATCCCAAATACCAGAAATGGAGTTAATTGAAATATTAACAAGAAATTTGCGTCCTGAAATACGCCAGAATATCTTGCATATTCCAGTGCATTCAATACCGCACTTGCGCACGTACGACGAAATTTAGCTTTCTGTTCACAAAATCTTATGGTTCCCCGTCGTCTTATTGCCGAAGTAAATGAATTCGAAAATTATCATCTTTTAGATTATTCAGATAAACCTAACCAAACAGAAGTTAACGCAGTTCAAAGTGCTGACAGGTTAGTAAGATGCTGGAATTGCGGCGAACCAGACCATTTCTGGGACGACTGCCTCAAAGAACGCACCATTTTTTGTTATGGATGTGACGCTAATAACACATGCAAGCCACAGTGCTCAAAAACAACCGGAAAAGTAACTGAAAAACTAAATAATTCTAACTCTATTTTAAACAATTACAATATAATTAATTACCCTGAAAAGACCATAGAAATACTTGATATGAAAATAAATAACAATTTAAATTTTAATATTCTTAAAAGAAATGAAGATACTTGTGTGACAGAAGATATTTCTAAAATTATTAATCCACGTTTGCCATATCACGAAAGACTTCAAAACTATATTAGAAAACGTAATGAAATTATTGGAAATAGTAGTGTATGTCTAATTGAAAATGCAAAACAAAACGCTCAACAATTCGTATGCGTTCTTATTTTAAAATGCGTAAAATCTGTAAACAATTCCTAGTTTCTGCTATAATTAGTAATTCCACTAATAAACGTTTTCATACAAAGGTTAGTTTTTTAAATTTTACGGAGTATGGTATACTTGATGTTGGTGCTAACATCTGCTGAATAGGTTCAGATTTAGCCAAAACAAATTTTGCTTCATTTCCAAATTATAATAAGTGTCGCTCTTTTGTTAAAACTGCTGACGGAATTTTAAATTTAAAAATCAAGAGCGAAGCCTTAAGCTTTTCATTAATCCATCTATAACCCATAGGCTAATTTTAGGCATAGATTTTTGGAATGCATTTAATATAATTCCAAATATCGTAGAATCCGTAGATCTTGTCGATATGTCAGTTGTAAGTTCTTGTCCCAAGTCTGAAAGTCATAGTAATATGTCCCATAAATTATCTGTTAAAGAAGAAAAGTCTGAATATAAGTCAAACCGAATTGCGTATCCGTTAACCTCAAGTAAAAAGCAACAATTAGATTCTATAGTAGCGTTGTTTCCTAATTACAAACAGCGAGGACTAGGCCGAACGATTCTTATCAAGCACAAAATCGATGTAGGCGAGTACAAACCCATTAAGCAACGCTTCTATCCAGTTTCTTTCTTGAGCCATGGAGCTCGCCTATGAGGCTGGTGATTAAACCGAATAAGATTAGGCTCTGCCTCGATGCGAGCAAAGTTAGCAGCTTTACAAAAAAAGATGCTTACCCCTACCTTCTATAGAGGTCATTTTTGCCAGAATTCCAAAAGCCAATATTATTTCGGTCTAACAGAAGATTCGAAATCGCTTTAGAATCTAATTGTTGCAATTTCGTTTGATTGATGGGAACTTTTCATTCAAAAGACATACGCCCCTTAGTGTTGCTTTAGAAACCGTTTTGTCCAGATAATTATGTTATGATAAAACATAATTATTTAGTTTGTAGTGAACGGTTTGATTATTATTTTTTTTAATTTTTATATATAAATCAAATCATTTTATAATGGGAATATGGTAATTTTTCTAAATTGACCTTAATATTTTTTTTCACTGTACAAGGGCGTGTTCAGTCAGTGACCACTGTAAATTTTCCAATGGGGTGTGGCAATGTCACCCACAAGAACTTAACGAAAACTTTCAACATTTGGATCACGATCATTTTCATAACCAGCTAGAAAAATTATATCCATTTCTCGTCCATTTTGCTAAAAACCATCCATCAAAAGTATTTAAAACAAATTACTCGCTTGCATTATATTACCTTATATACCTTTACCTTAAAGAAAAATTTAACAAAATAGTTAAATAACATATAAAGTCCCTAATCAAAATTTTCAAGACTGTGGTTCCAAAAATATACGCAAAAATTGCAGGAATCCTGTCAATTCATCTAGGTTGGGGATGCTTGCAATTTACCGAAAGATTAAACTAATCCTCATCGACCACAAGGTATATATATATTTTTTTAATACAAAAGTAGCCAGTAGAAGTATTACTTTACATATTTTGTTTGTTTTTCTATTTCTATTTTTTTATTTGTCAGATAATTATTATACACCTTCTTAAAAAGACCAAGACCAAGAGTTAATCCAAAACGATAAAAAAGTAAAGAATTGAACAAAATACGTCATTGAATCGACACATCCAACTTGTGTATTTTGCAGTTTATCTGTTTCTCTCACACATTAAAAAACTGAAAGAGAAACACACGTCTAAAATTTTGTACAGGTATACCTACTAATCACAACCCAAAGTTAGCTGATTTTTACAAACCCAATGCACAATATTATGAGATTCTTTGGAAACCCCCAAACTATATTTTATTACTACTTCTATAGAAACTCATTAAACCTTGAATGTGTTAGTATAATTAAAATTACTCTAAATAATTCATTGAAATACTCCCTAGAATTAATCCCAAATTTTCAGGAGCATAATTCTAATAAAAGAAAACTTAATTATCATCATAAACACATTGTACACACATATACTTATGTGCATTTGCATATACACACTTAAACTCATTATTTTTTTATTTTTGTTTTAATCATTCTTTAAATCATGTTTTGTTTTGGTTTAAAATAAATGATGATAACTGTTTCCCTGCTTTACAAAATATTTATTTTTCTTATTTATCAACCCATTTGTGATTATCATAACGCAAAAGAAATTTCAGTATCGGTTTCAATAATGTGAGTGCTCTCATTTTTTATATATAAGAATCAATATATGTATAATTTTCGTGTCGTGTTTTCTGATGATATAAAGGTGATTATCGAACATTGTCCATAGAGCCAAGGATTTGGGAGGGTTTTGAGACATACCTGCATAACATCAAGAAGGGCCATTCATTAATCAAAGTAATCAAAGTAAACGATGCATTATTTTATTGTTTTGTTAAAATTTCATTATATGGCCATATACGGGCATGTTCATAATTTTTATGTGGTTATCCAGTTTATTTTCATCCGTGTTTTATTTATTTTCTATCTTGACGAAAAAGGAGTCTGTAAAAAAACTCTGTAAACGTCAGAGGACAGAACCCCCCCCCCCCCCTTTTTGCCCGACTATTGCTAGTCTATCGATGGTTCTCGCAGTCCTCCTCTTGATAAAGTTGTTAATAATTTTCTTTCTTTCATAGAATAGAATTATAATCTTGCACAACGTGTTCATTACAGTAGTAAATTTCGCCCAACATGGGGCATAAAGTATTGCAAACCAATTTGTAGACTTTTGGTTCCGAAATATTTTTTTTTTAATTTTAATATATAGATTTCATTTCATTTTAATGATGTGATCAAGATTGTTGAATCTTCTTGGATATCTCGGCGAATAACTATTAGACCTCTTCTGGAATTTCGATTACTTGAAACTATCAATCGAGTAGATCGACCGTTGAGTAATCACTAGTCCGTTCGTTTATTTATGTAAGAGCTTCGCTAGTTTTTATTACATCTAAATTTGATTGTAATCATTTCATTTATGTTGTTTTATGGCTAGTTATAAGCCTCTAGTTTTGGTCAGAGATAACATAAATTTGCTGAAGCGATTTTATGTCCTACCTTCATTAGAATTGCGATAGCTAAATCTATTTTCTTTAACACGCAATTGCTGGTTTGTAATTTAACAAGATAAATTTAATGTTCACTTTCAATTCAATAGCCCAAATTTAAAATCAAAATTTTCAAGACTGTGGTTCCAAAAATATACGCAAAAATTGCAGGAATCCTGTCAATTCATCTAGGTTGGGGATGCTTGCAATTTACCGAAAGATTAAACTAATCCTCATCGACCACAAGGTATATATATATTTTTTTAATACAAAAGTAGCCAGTAGAAGTATTACTTTACATATTTTGTTTGTTTTTCTATTTCTATTTTTTTATTTGTCAGATAATTATTATACACCTTCTTAAAAAGACCAAGACCAAGAGTTAATCCAAAACGATAAAAAAGTAAAGAATTGAACAAAATACGTCATTGAATCGACACATCCAACTTGTGTATTTTGCAGTTTATCTGTTTCTCTCACACATTAAAAAACTGAAAGAGAAACACACGTCTAAAATTTTGTACAGGTATACCTACTAATCACAACCCAAAGTTAGCTGATTTTTACAAACCCAATGCACAATATTATGAGATTCTTTGGAAACCCCCAAACTATATTTTATTACTACTTCTATAGAAACTCATTAAACCTTGAATGTGTTAGTATAATTAAAATTACTCTAAATAATTCATTGAAATACTCCCTAGAATTAATCCCAAATTTTCAGGAGCATAATTCTAATAAAAGAAAACTTAATTATATGGCATAATATCATAAAAGAAACCATTCCTTTAAAGTTAATATTATTTTTTGTTTCTACTTGCATAGAGCATTTATTTATTTATTTACTTATTTTTTTTTACTTTGTTGTACACATAATTTTTAATCATTTCTATTTCGGAAGTGAGTATATTTATACAAAACTTAATAAAACGTCTTTGGGTTTAGAGATAATATGCAATCAAACCTTTAAACACAACTTCTAGCAACACCTACAAACACCCATCGATCACTTGGAGGCCTTCACGTCATCGAACATCAGAGTGGTGAGTTGAATATCAAACAAAATTATACTGGTATGAAGCAATTATCATCATCATAAACACATTGTACACACATATACTTATGTGCATTTGAATATACACACTTAAAATCATCATTTTTTTTATTTTTGTTTTAATCATTCTTTAAATCATGTTTTGTTTTGGTTTAAAATAAATGATGATAATTGTTTCTCTGCTTTACAAAATATTTATTTTTCTTATTTATCAACCCATTTGTGATTATCATAACGCAAAAGAAATTTCGGTATCGATTTCAATAATATAAGTGCTCTCATTTTTTTATATATAAGAATCAATATATGTATCATTTTTTTTTTCAACAACGTAAAAGATAACTTGTTTATAAATTATCTATCAGTCAATTTTAATAATTATGTATAATTGGGTTAAACGTATGAATTGAATTAATTAAAATGATTGGATAAATTGATTACGTCGTGTTTTCTTGGATGATATAAAGGCGGTGATTATCGAACATTGAGTGCTCTAGCAAAATAATGTCCATAGAGCCAAGGATTTGTGAGGGTTTTGAGACAGGCCTGCATAACATTAAGAACGGCCATACATAAATCAAGGTAATCAAAGTAAACGATGCATTATTTTATTAAAATTTCATTATATGGCCATTTACGGGCATGTTTATAATTTTTATATGGTTATCCAGTTCATTTTCATCCGTGTTTTATTTATTTTCTATCTTGACTAAAAAGGGAGTCTGTAATAAAAAAAACTCTGTAAACGTCAGACTTAAGTCGTTTTGCCCGACTGTTGCTAGTCTATCGATGGCTCCTACTTTATTCCTCTTGATAAAGTTGTTAATAATTTTCTTTCTTTCATAGAATAGAATTATAATCTTGAACAACGTCCTCATTACATTTTCCGAGTCCAAAAATTATGATCTTTTGTTTTCTTTTTGTTTTTTGACCGAAAAAATGTTCCTACTCTTTTTTAATATAATTTTTTTAAGAACATATAATAATTTTATACTTTTCTGAAAGGTAGTGTCACAGAAATGATTTTGGTATTAAAAACAAACCCAAACACCCAATAGGATAATATACAGCCTTCCGAATTTGACCTATTTTATATCAAATATTTTATTTTAGCCTATTTGTTCTAAATTCAAAAGCATGAATCTACAAACAGAATTCAGATCCGAAAATTCTAATATGTACCAAAGAGATTGTCAATGGCTTTTTCCAGAGCTGAAACATATGTGGACTTTATGGGTAAAGTTAAAAACGAAATTCCATTTTTTTGGGATTTATGGGATTCCTCTTAGAAAAATCTGAAACTTCACTTCATCATTTGAAATGATAAAGTCTTTACAGACAAAAATCAGAAAAACTATGAGTTATAATTTTTTAATTAGATTGTCCAGCTGACGTTTTTATAGAACCAAAACTACACTACTTTAAATTTTTGTACTTTTGCGTATTTTAGTACGAACACATCTGCTAAAAACTGCTCCAATTTTTTCATGCGGTATACTAAAAATTGCAGCGTTTGTTTTCAATTTATAACACAATACTTAAACTGCATTCAACTTGTTTGTCAAATATAAAAATCAATACTTCATGCAGTAGTTGTGCTCGTACAATTTTGCCGAAAATATACTGCACACTAAAGTACATTGATTTGTATGGAGACAAAATATGTTGCAAATGTATCCCTAAAATTAAAGATTGATATGTTATTAACTAATCTCCAAAATATTTCGGTTCAATTATTTTGATCTCGTGAGCTGGACCATTTTGAAAATACCTCAAAAAAAAAAAAATAAAAAGTAAATAAATAAATAAAACAGTGTACACAATTTTTAACTTTTTGTCAAAAAACTACAATATGTAATAGACGTATGTCGACTAATACGTAATGACCAAAAATTTTTTAAATTAGTTTTTACTCTCGTGAAATGAAGATTTAGTAAATTTTTTACTAATCTCTTTTTTAAATACTATTTTATTAAAGTTTGAATATGTCACAAGAAGCATACAATTGTCAAAAAACTATAAATTCATGTAAAATAGATACTAAACTTCAAAGATTTTCTTTTATTCGGTTTTAAAAGAAATTGCTGTATTTTCATCAATTCATTGATATTTAAGTATAATATATAATTCCACACAACTTATTTGCAAAAATTGTTGATTTTTATCCCCTTGGAAACCAAATGTATAAAATTTATCCTTTTGCATTTAAAGGTTTAATTTTCAATAGTAACAAAATAGACCTTTCCAATGGTACCATAAAAATCAATATAAGTTGAATAATATCCGAAATATATAAAACAACATATTCTAATGAAAAAAGTTGTAACAATTATTTAAATCTATATTCCAGTCGTTATCATGTCCCTACTATATTTTGAAGTTAATTTTGATACAACGAAAATTTTATGAATGCTATTGAAAGAAATTCATATTCTTAGATGTGTTTTAAAAGATCATGCAAATCAGAACAATTAAATGTAATATTTTTTGAATCATATAAGAACATAATAAATAATCTTCATTTCTGGAGGAGTACATTTGAAACTTTTTTTCGAAAGGCACTTGAATGCACACCAGTATGTGTTCCTTGTTGTACGCAATATGAGTTCAGAAAAATTGTGCATGCGCAACTATACAAAAATATATTTCACTTCGTGTGCAATGGTTTGTGCTGCTGCAAATTGCGGAGACGAGTGACAATTTTAGTAGTAACACAAAGTTTAATGTGGATATTTCTAGTTGCTAAGTATTGAATTAAAGCATTTGTATATTTATTGCACAGTCTGGATATTTAAACCTTGGCGAGGACAAAAAATTTATTTACTTATGACTATTTGACACTATTGTATTATATTTTTGGAAAATTTCGTGACGTGTTAAAATTTAAAGTGGTGTAGTTTTGGTTCTGTAACAGATATTGACTTCAAATTTTTTGGTTTTTATTAAGAATTACTTCAGATAGACTTTGAATCAATAAATTGGTTTTTGGAGAAAGTATAAATATTGTATCTGTAGTAAAATCTTTGTTAGTTAAGATATCCCAATTAAGTTTTCGGTGATTTTTAACATTTATAATTTAAAATAATGAATTGTAAAACAATTTAAGATTTCGGCAAAAGGAATCCCAAAATTCCAAAAAAAAAACAGCGAAAATCCCAAAACTGTTTATATATTCTTTATATATTTTTTATTTTGCCTGTCCACATTTGTTGAAAGTCTGAAAAAAGTCGTTAAAAATACATCAGAATTTTCGAAATTGTAGCAAATTTCCAAAAAAAAAAAAGTAGTAAATGCATGAGTTCAAGTGGTAATGCACTGATTAATTTTTAGGCGAAATATGAATGATTTTAACTTTGGAGTGTCATTGGAGTGGGTTCGCTTTAGAGAAACAACTTGTCACACAATAGTGTAGAATCTCCAAAAGTGGCACTTAATTCAGGGAAGGTGTATAGCGCTTCGTTTATAACTTTGTTGCAATAATTAGCGCATTAGTACATCGAAAAAATACTTTTGGAATTTATTTTTTTTAGTGTAAACTTCAGTCCGTCCGGTTGACCGTGCATCAAAAACCATAATTTCTGCCAATTTTTAGGCGCAGTTTTAAAGGTAACTATGAAATTTGGTACTTGAGCCTATTTTGAGTCAATAACGTAACGCAATAAAATTGTTTAAAATTTAATCATTATTCCACTCAGCCCCCATATCAAAATATCTCGAAAATAAGTCAAAAGCTCACAAATATCTTAAATATATCCGCATTTAAATAAAATTCATTATTTATGAGTTTTGTATAAGCAAAAATCATACTACCAAATTTCATGAGTATCGGTACAAAATCGACCCCTCTCGGAATTTCTTTTTCGTTCATAATTCCTATATAAATGATCGCATAAATATAAAATTTAGTAAAAGTAAATCTCATTTAAGTATTAGTCTTTCAAATTTCAGAAGGATCGTTCCATTAATGGCCATAGCTTCCATATAAGACTCTGTCACGTTAACGTTAATCTCCAAATACGTTTGCGCATTAAAGTGATTTAATATGTGAAAATTTGACCTTCTGTTACTCTTCTACTTGTTTTAAGTACATAGTCGTATTTTTCGAAAATTGTATATAGTTCTCTTCTTAAATATTGCAAATAATTAGGTTAATAACATTTTTATTTTAAATTTTTATTACTATAATTTTATTTACTTTTTATTAAGAAAGCAAGCATATTTACCTTGAAATTTGTTTAAATATTTTCTTCTTCCAAATTGCAAAATGTTTTTTTTATTTTCATACTACACATATTAAATAGGTTATTAGGACAGCTGTCAAGTCAATGAGAGACAGCACACTTGGGTCCAATTTGGTTCCGTTGTGAAACCTTGAGGCATCATGTATTTCTAACTCACATGTCCATACCAACGTTCGACACGAACCAACCCGACGCATGTATGAAAGAACTGATTCATCTGACATCAATATCAGAAAGATCTGACAACACATGCATAAACGGACTTCCTGATCCCGGCAAGAGTGGGACAGTGACATAAAAGCTGTTCCACCTTCTCCTCCTCTTCCTCATCCCGACAACTTCTACAAAAGTCGTTAAAAGGGAGCCCTAGTCTCCTAGCATGTGCACCAGCAATCCAGTGTCCTGTGACCACGGCTACCAGAGTTCTCCATCGATGTCTCGATAGTCCCATGATGAAGTTAGATCCACATTCATCATAATGGGGCCATATTTGCCTCGAGGTTGAACATTTGGATTAATTTGTCCATCTAACCTGTACAATCCTCGATAAGTTCCGCAGAATTATAGGTCTACAGGCCAACCAGTTGGTCCGTATTTTCACCTCGAAGAAGGGATCCATCTCTGGCTAGTGCATCCGTAATATAATTACCCGGGGTTCTTGAATGACCCCAAATCCAGACCAGCTCCAGGTTAGAATGTCACCATCTTGTTTAGAAATGTCCGACATTCATGTACCAATCTGGATGTCGAGAAGACACCCGAGAGCGTTTTGATCTCGGCCTGACTGTCTGCACAGATTTGGATATCCGCTCCGAATACCTTTTTGTACATTAACCAGTTCGCCGCCCTCATTATGACCGAGCTCTCAGCTGCAGTGATCTGGCAATTTAAAGGAAATGTTTTTCCTATAAGCGGGAATCCCATCAGCAGATTTGGACCCATCAGTATAAACCTCAACTGAACCCCTTAATTCTAGGGTGGTTGAGATTGATACCGAGAAGTCTCTGCCAAGAAAGGGTATGGGGACACAATAATCGATATTGCTAGGAATGCTATTAAGGAATCCCAGAATGGTCGAAACTGCTATCGTTCCATGCACCTATAGTCTCGAGCCTTGTCGCCGTCATAATGGCGATCTGTTTGGCCATAAGATCCACCTGTAGCCAGTTCATTAGAACAAACCAGGCTATCGATGGAGTTGTACGAAGCGCTCCTGTTATGAGTAGCGCTGAACTACGCAGAATCCTATCAAAGATTCCGATATAGGTGGATTTCTCCATAGCCTATTCTCCTATGGGCTTAATCACCATGTCGAAGAGCCATTTTGTAGTCCTGGGATTTATTTCCCAGGACTTACCGATGGCCTTCCTGCATATATCTAGCTCAATACCGGCCTTTGAGGCTCAGGATAGTTTGGAGTCCAGTATAATCCCTTGGTACTTCGCACTATCTGGCACTTTTAATTCAACACCGTTTAGGCGTGGAAGTGGGAAAGATGGAATCTTGTATCTTCTAGAAAAGAGGACAAGTGCCGTCTTTCCTGGATTTACGCTTAGGACACTAATTGTACTCCATGTACTAATTAGACCCACAGCAGTTTGCAGGCTGTGAGACATAGTATCCAGATATTTCCCAGATACAGCCACCGCAACATCGTCCGCATAAGCAACAGTTTTAAACCTCAGTGAATCAAGTTCCCTGAGCAATGAGTTAACGGTGATATTCGAGAGGAGTATAAATAAAACTCCTCCTTGCGGAGTACCCCTGTTGCTACCCTGTAGATGGCAGACGCACTTCTAAATGTTAATGTACAAGTGATTAGAGAATAAACAGTCAATCCCTAATCACATTAGAGTGCCTAGTACTAACTAGCGTAATATCGAGAACCTCCATTCTATTAGTCACTACAAAGGTCGGTTGCTTACCAATGTTCAAAATATCTAAACTTCTACAAGGAAGAAAATCATATAAAGTCTCAGTAGCAGCTTAAACTTGTCCGGACGTAGTCCACAAACCTTATCGCCAACGATCCATGGTTACTGGACTAGTACTAGCTCCTCTCCCCTTTCTACCATTCGGAGGAGCAACGCAGCAGAGGCTGCTTTACAATGGTGAAGATTAACTTGCGTTATCTTCACCTTGTCTGCCCTTTACAAAATTTTTATTTTCACCCAAGTTCATCTATATAATTTCTATATAAAAGTAAAAAATGACCGTTTTTGGAGCGATTAAAAAAAAATTAAAATATTTCTTCAACATTGACTTTAACTAAAAATACTTAAATACTTTTTTTTTCTAAATACCTGTGATTAACAACTCCATTGTAAAAAAATAAAACACAAAAATACAAACTTGAAAATGTTCAACTTTCAGTTTTTACCTCTGTGATTAAAATCAACCCTCTGGCCGTCATTAAAATGGGTACTTAGAACCAATGAAAGTTTGATAACTCCATTACGTTTTTCACTGGTAAGCTAATTAATATATGCACATATATATTCCAACAGATTACTTCGGACGTCAAATAAACTGCAGATTTTATAAAAAATATTTTGAACAAATAAATAGTACTCATCTTTAATTTAAGTATAAAAAAAGCCATACTCTTAAATAATGTACAATTTAATGTAAAAATGCGGCAATTCCAAAACTAGAGTTGAATGCATGCATTGAATGTTGTTTTCATGACTTCACAAATAATAAATTTATTAATAAAATATTCAAAATATGGATTTTCAAAAATCTTAGTAAGTTTTGTAAAGAGAACGATATAAAAAATGATAAACAAATTGGCTTCAAATTCAAACATTATACAGTTAAAGTTAGAGATAAAATAACTTCAGATAATAATTGGCATAAAAGTATTTGCACAGGGGCATGTTTAATTGATACAAAAAAGGCATTCTACAGCGCACTGTGTTGTGAGAGTGGCTAAAAATAAAAAATGACATGTTAAATTTTCGAAAAGTGGTAATGTCATTTTATAAAAGATAAAATAATTTTCTGAAAAAGTTATTGCTTTCAGTAGTTATGTGGGTTCAAATTTGAAAGTTTTTGCTTGGTTGCTTGGTATTAAATTATTGAAAAATAGGAAAATACTAAAAGATTAATAAATTTAAAATTTTTATTATAAAATTGTGTAAATCTGTTTAAATTATTTTTGTTACATTATAAAAATATGTACACTATATTTTTATAAAATTCATAGGTTATATTTAATTTACCGTTATTTTGAATTTAATCAATTGGAAAAAGTGTTAATATTAAATAAGTTTAAACTTTACTGGTCAATTTAAAAAAAGGACTATAAAAGATTTTTTTATACTTAAAGGGTTTAATTTCGCAAGTGTCTAGATTTCATAAATGTTATTTTCCTTTCCCCCTTCTTCCCCCTTTAATTTTTTTTTATATAGACACAGGCTCAAAATATGAAATTTTTTATGTATTCTGTAGAAGCATAGCACACACAGTGCTACTCAAACTCAAGTAATAACATTTATAAAATATTATTTAAAATAAAACAAATAAAGAGTTTAAAATTTTGTTTAATACTACTTAAAAGGTTTGAAAAACTTGTGTTCGTTACCTTAAAGGACGAAAATATAGGTCTGGTAGTATAATATTCCATATTAAAATAGACACCAGTTGGAAAATTTAACCATTATTTGTTGATTGCTTCCAACTAACAAGAGTCAGGAGGGTGCATCAGCTTATAACATCAACAATTCCAAATATTATGCAAATATGTTCAAGAAGTGTATGATGCAAATGATATTCAATATGATTGCTTAACAGCATAAATACTAGTAATAAAAACACTACACATAATTATAAATAAATGTTTTTTTTTTGTAAAATTTTATATTTGGTTTAATTACAGGATTTTTACTAACAGGATGTTTCTCTTATTTATAGGACATATTAATTTTTATATGCGAAAGGACAATAAAATTGGATTTTATCTTATCCTGTTCATAGTAAAAGCACATTTTTACTTTACTGAATAAAGTTTTGGTATATTTTTATGCTCATATTATGAATTTATGCAATTATTTTCACTTTTCTCCAGATTTAATCTAAAATTGTATAAAAAATATTATTTATGATATACCGAATTTGATGTGTCCTTGCTTCAAATTTAGTCACTAAATATAGATATAATAAATATTTGATGTTCAATTTAGTAGTTTTTACAACTTTTTTTAGAAATTCTGCCTTCAATGACATTTCCGATCTAGACTATCCTTCATCACAAGTCATCAAAGTTTTTCACAGACAATTTTAACTACTCAGATAAGACATATACAAAGTTTCATTGAATTCCGACGGTTTGTGTTGATTGAATTCAATTTGTAGCTTCCAGGATATATGACAGCAATGCGTATCTTTGCCGCGATTTAATTCAATTTTTCTCTTCCAGGGTATATGACAGCAATGCTTATCATTGCCGCGATTTCGACCAAATTTTTCCATAATTAAGCTTATATTCCCCTCTATTTTGGACACTCGTTATATGAGTTCACGACATTTTAATTAAATTTGCACTTCCATTGAATCATATTATATATTGCTCTAGCATATTGGTAGTGTATACCAAAATGCTAGAGCAATAAAACATTAAAAAAAATCAACGGAACACAACAAGGAACATTTAATTCTCCCACTCTAATTTATATTGAATTTGTTTAATTAGATTGTAACATCATTTCATTCTGACATCCTGAGAGCTGGCATGTCGGTTTTGTTCCACCAGTTGTAAAATTTCAACCATTTTTTTGGTGACTGACCGACCAGAGCGAGGTGCATCTTTGTCATCGAAATTTCCGCAACGGAATCGAGCAAACCACTCCTGAATCCGGTGTTCACTCACAGCATCCTCGCCGTACACTTAACAAATTTATCGGCAGGTTTTTGTGCCACTTTTTCCTTTTTTATAGTAAAAAAAAATCATATAGGGTATTTATTCAGATACAGTATAAACTCGATAATCCGGAACTCTATAATTATTTGTTAATCTGGACGGCATTTCCTAACTCATTACATACACTATAATCAGAATTAATTGCAACTCTAAAGATAATCCAAATTTTGTGTGGACAATAAAATACTATTTAAAATTTTTGAAACTAAATATTAATGAAATGCAATAACAGCATTCTTTGGTAGGATATTATACCATTATTATTAAAAATTATGATTTTTTCATTACTAAAGATTCATACTAAAGATAGAGAGATGCTTCTTAAATAATTGATTTATATTTTACAGTGACCAGGAACCTAACAGAGTCTTATAAGTATCCATTAGCCTTCTTAATTCTCTCCTATACTCAAGCACTAGCTTGGACCTGACATAGTGACCTGTCATTGTCAAAAGCGCCGCCTCACTATCCACAAAGATAAAAAAACGCTGCAACTATCCGACAGTCTATAAGACCTTCTCATATCCGTTCCCATAAAGTAGACCTCCGCCCCTGTGCCTACTTCCATCTTCTAGCCGCTCGTAAAGAACGCCGAACCTCCACGGAGCTTTTCTTCTCTGGTCCAAAGTTCCCTACTAGGGATTTCAATAACGGGAGTAGCCCCGAAGTCAATTGTATTCCTGTCATAATCCGTAGGGGCGACCATGGATAATGTCCGACCTTCAAATTCATCTTCGTTCAGTATGCTAGCATGCTCCGCTCTGAAGTTACCTATTAATCCTAACATCTTCAGTCTAAATAAGCTCCGTACAGCCATGCCTCTCACGAACTCCTGTGGAGAACCGTAAGAAGGTGGAGAATGATGTCCAGTGTTACCTGGGGTGTGCTCCTCATGGTACCTGTAATGCCAATTGAAGCAATTACAATTGTACTTTGTACATATTTGCAAACAATTATCAATGGTTTGTTTTGTGTTTTAAAGGTGTCAATGTTGCTCTTGCAACTTGCTCTGAGATCAAATTTGTATTCTGGAAAAGTCCCGTTATAATTTTTTCAATATTTATGATTGACTAAAATTGCCTATATTTTTTGCGTCACTTTATTAGAACCCTCCACATTAACAGTCATTCATAACTAAGCCTTGACAATAAAGTCATCCTGCATAAAATCATTTTAAAGCCAATTTGGACATACGTTATCCAACTATGGGGAACAACCAGTAATATGAGTATCGATACAGAGGGTCCAATCAAAAATTCTTAGGACCATGACGGGTGCACCATGGTACAAAGAAATGAGAATATCCATAGGGACTTAGAGGTACCATTTGTAAGAGATGAGTTTAGGAAGCTAAATAAAAAATATGTCTATTCTCAAACTAGGGACTCACCCCAACGCACTCGCAAGACTTCTTGCTGAAGTCAAAACAGATAAAGGCTTCACAGAGCCTTTTATCTTAATAGTAGGACCATGGAAGAACCAATGATCTCGACAGATATTGAATAGTGTTTAACTTTTATTTTTTAAAATTTTAATACATATTGTGAGGTCTAAAATAAGACAGATTAAATATACAAATAAAACGAATAAAAAAAGTTGTCGACTGAAAAATTTAGAGGTTCAGGATCTTGAAAATTATGACTTCTTAAAATTTTTTTCCTTTCCTCGAGAATAAATACTTTATTTTAACTAAAAATTTCTAGGTTTATATCTTGTTGGACTTCACAGTTCACTTCAAGAAAATTGGATAACCAATAATATAAAAGTTATTGAAATAAAATGACCGTAAAACACGTAATTTTCAGCCAAATATACCGCAGTCAAATAAGGCCTGAACCAAAATTTGAGGTAGAGAAACTTGGCATATAGTTTCGTCTTGACTTTTTTTAAATTCTACAACAATTGTTGTAACAACATCAAACGTAAGTGACTTATATGCAAAACAACAGATTTTTGTGACCTTTGACCGTGAATATCACACGTGGTTATCGAAAAAATTTGACATGATGTATAAGACACTAAGACGAATCTATATGCTGAGCTTCGTTTCTCTCAATCAAATTTTGGTTCAAATCTTATTTTACTAGGATTTAGGTTTTGTAATAAACTCGAATTTAAAAAAATGAAAACCAAGAAAATTTAGGTTGTAATTATTTATGGTTGAACAGAAAAAAATTATAATTTTTAATATTTCAATCGCTTTGAGCCACCTCCAAATTTGTTTCAAGCAGCCCAAAACTGTGCATATAATAATTTTTGGGTTATTCGAAAATTTCTAGGGGTGAGACCGAAATTTTAAAAATCTTTATTTTCCTACATAAAAGAGGTCCACTCTAATATACAAATGTGGTCACGATTTTTGCCCACCTATCATGCAATTTTTTTGAACATTAATTTCTTTTTCTAGAAAAAAGATTTCAATTATTTTATTAATTCTATATATTGATCATAACGTACTAAATACACTGCATCCAAAACTCAGAATATTGAACTTACAAAAATCTCTGTTTAAAAAAATTTTATTTATAAAATTCAAGGGACAAAAAGTTAGCTCACTTGCAAATATGTTACAAAAAATCAAAGTTACTTTTGGAAAAATGCATTTTTTTATGTAAATTACTTACTAATTAAATTACGGTAACTTTTGTGAGAACATTTTATGTAAAAAAGGGTAAAAACGCCTTAAAATTTCAATATTCGGCAACTAATAAAAGTCGCGAAAAAATCGAATAAAAATGCTACGAAATTTTCAGAAGTATTGATAATCCTTGAATACTCAATAATCATCTAAAGTGTCGAAAGGAATTTACAAAATCCAAATTCGTTTACAAATAATCAGTAATTAAGCAAGAAAAATGTTTTCCAAAAGAAGGCTAGAAGTTAAAAAGTCATCACATAGTGGACAAACTATCTGATAACATATAAAATATATATAATTTAGATACTATCTTTTGCAAAAAATTGCAGTTTTACCCTGCTTCGATAAGTTATATCAAGAGCTTATATTCTTTTTTGGAACCATACTGCTTGTAAAGCTTTTTAATATGCATACTATAATATTCGACAATTGCTTTTAGGGTTTCTAATTCCCACTAATCTCCTCGTGAGGAGTCTCTTTGCAAATTTTTTGATTATCCAATTTTGGAAATTCGCAATTTAGCCAAATATTTTGTTCTTGTATACGTTTTTGAAGTTTTTGTGTCATTTATGATAACTTGAAGGATTATTGACCATAATTAAATGATTGTAATATATTTAAACGAATTTTTGTGAGAACATTTTATGTAAGAATGCTCTCATCACCGTGATTTAATTAAAATGCGTTAATAAATTAATTTATATTTAAAATGCATTTTTTCAAAGACAACTTTTAATTTTCTGTAATTTATTGGAGAGTGGGCTGACTTTCTTTCCCTTGAATAATTTTTTTAAATAATGTTTTTGCATAAATTGTAAGTTAACAAAAGACTTTAAAAAATCGCCAAAAAGGCGATATATATATATTAATATAAATCGGTTTTATAACACACAAAAACGGTTTTGAAAATCATATGTATATTTCAATGGAAATTTACAAAAAGAAAAATAGTAACAGAATTGACTTTAAGCTACCTATGCCGCAAAATGACTGTTCCCCAGTGCAATATATGTAGTGGAACTGCCTTCATTTTGAACATAACGGTATATCGCGAAAAGTCGAGCTGATAGACAGAAAGTGGAATAGTAAAAAAATTGCTATAAAGTTCCAGTCAGCACAAAAAAAGTTAAATTGTTCCAGCATACACATTAAAAAATCTTTTTTTTTTATGGAAATCGCGATTTCAGTTTTCTCAGTAAATTGAGAACAAAATCAAAAATTGTGCACCGATTGCAAAGAAATAAAGCTCATTTCATCCGAAATATGTTTAACTAAATGTTTTTAGACCAAAACTTTGATTTTTGTCGCATTTTTTTGTGAATTTTTAAAAAACAAATTTTTTTTAATTATTATTTTTTTTTCAAAATTTCAACGATATCTCTGAAACTACTGAGCAAATTTAAAAACAATGTAAGCACGGCTTAAAATAATATTGTTACCAAGTTTCGAATTTTTTTTTTAACTTGATATGGTGAACCGTTTTAAAGTTATTCCAATATATGTAGTGAAAGTGCCTTAATTTTGGACATAACGGTATATCTCGAAAAGTCGAGCTGGTAGATTAAAATGGAGATTAGATTTGAAATCAGCGACCTCAAATTGGTAAAAATTTGTAATAAAGTTCCAGGCCTAGGGGGAGTTACGGTCAAATTTCAAAAGTCGGTGTAGAGATACTTTTTCAATAGCCTTTTTTGACAGATCACTTGGGAGTCGTGTCATGCTGTCATGTTATTTTTGTTTAGTATTATTTGGCATTTCATAATGGAAAGACTTACGCCTGAACAACGTTTACAAATCGTTCAACTTTATTACGAAAATTCACGTTCTGTGAGGAATGTGTTTCGTGCACTTTGCTCAACTTATGCTCAACATAATCGGCCTACTGAACGTACTATTCGCAACACCATCACCCATTTTGAGACCCATCATTCATTATTTGATAATATTCGAATAGACCACGTCCAGCACGCTGTGAAGAAAATATACCGGCCGTAGCTGAGAGTGTACACGAAGACCGTGGAGAGTCGATTCGGTGCCGTTCGCAGCAACTCGGACTGACGTATGGAACGACTTGGCGCATTTTACGTCGAGATCTTAAATTGAAGGTGTACAAAATACAGCTTGTGCAACAACTGAAGCCGCTCGACCTTCCCAAACGACATCGCTTCGCTCTATAGGCTCTTGAAAAGTTCCAAGAAGCTCCGACGCTTTCGAGGATAACAGTGGACTGAGTTAAGGAAGGGAGGAAATGCGAGTTCGAAAATCAAAAACCCTTACTTACTGTATAAAAGAAAATTTTCGTTTGTATTGATTCTAGGGGGAGTTACGGTCATATATATATATATATATGAATTTGTCAAAAATGTGTTGCAAAAATGCAATTTCATTACGAGTGCATTTTTAACTAAACAATTTACCTTTGAATTATTGCCTTTAAAGAGATCTTAGTTGGCTTTCACTAGAGCATTGAATCGTTAAAATCCGTCTACATCATAAAGAGATATTATAAATGTTAATATGTTAATAATATATATAATAGGTGCTTTGTCGGATTTTTACTTTTATGAAAATGTAAATCGAGAATAAATTTCAAATTCTCGATCTCACCCCATACAAATTTGTAAATAGTCTAGAACATATTAGTTCTATCAATTTTTAAACTCATTTGTTCTATATCTTTAAAAGTATTGTTTTTGAAAAAAATCAAATATGTATGTATTTTTTATTCGCCGCTTCAGAAATTAAAATCTATCAGTATTTCCAGTCAGCACTTTTTAATACTTTTTATTAAAAATAAAATTATAGAATAATATAGTACAATTTATAATATTTAACAGTAATAATTTTCACAAGAAATCCAAAATACTCTTCCCCTATGAAAAAAATTGAAAAATGTAGATTAAAAGATTTATGTTTTTAATTTGAATTGTTCATTAAATTAATTATCTTTTAATAGATCCGTTTACTTTTTCCGTCAGCAATGAACTCTCAAAAATTTACGAGAACAAATTACAATTCAGTTTCCTTTTGTATGTGCCATTATAAATTTTTACAACAGTTAATGCTTTTAAATTTATTTATTCTTCTTTTTTATTTAATTTTAGGTACGTAATGTTAACATAATTTTGTGAGATATAGTAATTTAACATGAGTTCACGGCTTAATTTATACACCGTTGAGGTAGGTGATACCAATTTCACTATCTTAAGTCGTTACCAAAATTTAAGACCAATCGGGTCTGGTGCACAAGGAATAGTTTGGTAAGTTGTTAAATTATTTATTTTTATATTTTCTTTGCATTAATATAAAAGTTAAAATATTTGTACAAATGTTGCAAAAATGTCAAAGAAGAAACATATAATTTTTTCTTCATTGATGGCGGGTACCCTAAATTTATTACTAAATTGATTACACGCAAACCAATCAGCCACATATTACATTATGCTACAGTGAAAAACAATTGGAATGCATAGTGGGGCAGAATCGAAATTTTTTGGAAATGAATCTGTAACTTCTGATCGGCTGGTTGGATTTTCATGAAATTTGGCACAACAAACCCCTCAGGGGCGGAGCTAAGGGGGCTCAAAGTTAGGTAGTCGCTTGCCAAATTTTTGTTTCTCGTCCGATTTCAAATATTTTTATATATTGTTGTAGGCCCTGATAAGACCTATAAAAAACATGCTTACATGTCCTATTTATCTCTTATAGTTTTCAAGTTATTTGCGTTTGAATTCTTGGTCCAGTTTTTTCATATATATCCTAGGATATGGTGAAAAAAAATACCTATATTCAGGTCACAGTTCGGACAGACCTGAATGGGGTTGTGATATATCACGCGAAAGCTCTAGAGGAGTAGAACTCAAAACTGCACAGGGTATATCCAGTTGTTTCTCAGGAGACATGCTACGAGGTGCTGAAGTTTGGCAAAATTCAATAAGTCTAAGAAACAGGGGGCCATATTTTGATTTTGGCCATACCTGAATGGGGTTATGGTACATCAGATGAAAGGTCAAGTGGAGTAGAACCCAAAACTGTTTAGACAATATTCACCCATTTCCTAGGGAAGATACTACGAGGGTCGGAACTTTGCGAAAATTCTTATAAATTCACACCTGAATGTGGGGCTTTTTGGACAGACCTGAATGGGGTTGTCATACATCGGATGAAAACTCAAAGGGAGTAGATTTCAAAATTATATAGGGCATACCCAGTTGTTTCTCAGGGAACATGCTACGAGGGGTGGAATACACTCATTCATATTTCAAACATATATATTCCATGTTGTGGGGGGGCACTTACGACAGACCTGAATAGGGTTGTGACACATCGGGTGAAAGCTCTAAAGGAGTAGATCTCAGAACTATATAGGATATACCCAGTTGTTTCTCAGGGAACATGCTACGAGGGGTGGAATACAATCATTCATATTTTAAACATATATATTCCATGTTGTGGGGGGGGGCATTTACGACAGACCTGAATGGGGTTATGATACATCGGATGAAAGCTCTAAGGGAGTAGATCTCAGAACTATATAGGGTATACCCAGTTGTTTCTCAGGGAATATGCTACGAGGGGTGGAATACAATCATTCATATTTCAAACATATATATTCCATGTTGTGGGGGGGGGGGCATTTACGACAGACCTGAATGGGGTTGTGTTACATCAGATGAAAGCTCTAAAGGAGTAGATCTCAGAACTATATAGGGTATATCCAGTTGTTTCTCAGGAAACATGCTACGAGGGGTGGAATACAATCATTCATATTTCAAACATATATATTCCATGTTGTGAGGGGGCATTTACGACATACCTGAATGGGGTTGTGATATGTCGAATGAAAGCTCTAAGGAAGTAGATCTCAGAACTATATAGGGTATATCCAGTTGTTTTTCAGGAAACATGCTACGAGGAGTGGAATACAATCATTCATATTTCAAACATATATATTCCATGTTGTGGGGGGGCATTTACGACAGACCTGAATGGAGTTGTGATACATCGGATGAAAGCTCTAAGGGAGTAGATCTCAGAACTATATAGGGTATACCCAGTTGTTTCTCAGGGAACATTCTACGAGGGGTGGAATACAATCATTCATATTTCAAACATATATATTGCATGTTGTGGGGGGGGGCATTTACGACAGACCTGAATGGGGTTGTGACACATCGGGTGAAAGCTCTAAAGGAGTAGATCTCAGAACTATATAGAGTATACCCAGTTGTTTCTCAGGAAACATGCTACGAGGGGTGGAATACATCGGATGAAAACTCTAAGGAAGCAAATTTCAAAACTATGTACGTTTCTATGAATACGTGATACGAAAGTTCGTTCATAGTATCATATACATATATCATTCATTCCTCAAGATTTTTGAAAAAATGACAATTTCTTTCTAAAGGTCATTAGATTTTGTTTATTATTTTCTTTCTCATTATTATTTTTGCTAATTTACTGAAAATCACAATTTTTTATGTTATAAATTTATATTAATGGTAGAAAAATCTGACAAATTACTGAAATTAAACTACAATGTAAAGGAATTGTAATGATTAACGGCTGTAATGAAGACCAAGAGAGACTTCAAACTACAAAAGTAAATAGTTTATTTGAAAACGCACTCGTAATGCAATTGCAGCTTTACTATGGATTTAGGTGATCTGCTGTTTTCAATATTTTTGTTTCGAACACAGAGAAAAACGTATATAAATCTAAAAATTGTATTCATAGATATTATGAATCGAATATGACTTTTTTCCCAAACTTTAAAAAAAAAAACAATATAAAATTTTGTTTATAGAAATTATTAAATTGTATATGTATAATTGTGCGATAATTTTAGGAATTTTGCAAAAATTTTTGAAAAAAATTTATTTCATGGTAAATGCTTAATAAATAAACAGTGTTGCCAGTTTAGCCTTTCTAAGGCTAAATCTAGCCTTTTTATTTTGTTTTTAGCCTCAAATTTTTCTAGCCTTTTTTGATTCTTAAAATTGCCATAAAAAGGCTAAAATTTTAATATTTCAACAAAGAAGAAAATAATTGCTTATTTGCTTCTACTAATTTTATTTTTACGGAATCATCTATTTAGGTATTTTTGTGTATTAATTCGCACAAATAATCAAGATTTATATTTAACAAAAATTTTCGTCTGCGGCGCCTCATCCTCCAAATCGAAAATAACACATTTTATGGACTTACTTAATCAGTTATTATAATTATTTTTTAATAAACTTCATTAACCATAAAAACTCTTTATTTTGTTCGCGATAAAAAAATAAAACAAAATACATATTAGCTTTTTTTCTGCTAGTAAAGCTGAAATACTTAACTGTCATTTCTTGCAATCTGTTGATAACATAAAACAGCAAATAGTACAGTTATCGTCAGATTCGTGTAATACATCGGGAACTTCAGTACCCTATTATAACAGTTTTCATCTAAGTTATAAGTTATATCAAGATGTTATAGCAATTGTTGCAGACCTCTTATCTGGGAGAAGTTGTGGTTATGAGTATATTTACCGCATAGTGTTATTATATTGCGCAAACTATATTACCTCATGTCTGGTAAACATTTTTAATGTTATAGTTGACACGTGAGTTTATTTCGATACTTTGAAAACACATAAGGTTATTCCTATTCCCAAAAAAAATAAAGCGACATATGTTGAATAATTTCGTCCTATATCGCTACTACCAATTATTGATCAAATTTTTTAAGGTATATTATAAAATCAGATTTCCCCACATTTCATGGAAAATAACTTATTTAATGCTTTTCAGTTCGGATTTCGAAAGGGCTGTGGTACTGAAGAGGATTTGTGAATGTTCAGAACTATATATGTAAATGTTTGGATGAAGGTTATAGTGCTGTAACAGGCATTTTTTCATTTGACAAAAGTTTTTGTTATATATCTTGGCGCAAAAGCTCCAGTACTATGGCGTTCATGGAAATGGACTTTCGCTTTTAAGAAGCTATCTAAAAAATAAACAACAATTTCTTAAAATTAAGGAAAGAGAAAGTACTGTTTGATATTGAGTGCCACAGGGAAGTGTTTTAGGTCCCTTGTTTACGGTATTTTTACAGTTATTTCTTTACGTTTTTAAAATAAATACTTTTAAAAAATTTTATTCCTCAAAAAATGTATCAAAATTAAAAAAGTACTCTATTTGGACTTAGTAGGCTCAAGAGCTATTGTCTTATGAATTTCAGAGCAGAAAAAATAATATTAAGATTGATCATAGAATTTTGAAAAAATTAGTTTTCTCATATAAGGGCCCTATTGGAGATTGAAAAATGGTTAAAAAATAAAAAGGTGCTTTATGTGGACCTAGTAGGGTCGGAAGTAAAAGAATTTTGAAAATTTTGATAAATGACTTTTCTCATATAAGGGACCTATTGATGATCGAAAAATGGATCAGAATTAAAATGATGCTCTATTTGGACCTAGTGTGCTCGAAAGCTATAATCTTAAGTTTGACTTGTCTTCTATCTATGTTCCTAATTTCATCAAAATGGTGGTTTAAAAGATCCAGGTTTATACCATTTATTTTCTAATTGCAATTTTCTTCATCGTTATCAGATAAATTTGAAACAAGAAATAATTAAACTTATGATGATTTTTTTTAATCACAAGATCATTTATTGCTGGCAAATATATAGGAGATTGACAAAGTAATCTAAAAGTAGTTTATAACAATAAAATTTTGGTTTAAACAAAAAATAACTAAAATACAATTAGAAAATAAAATAACCAATTTTGGTTAAAAATCATTAAAACGGCAACACTGTTATGTTAAGAAATGGCACGTGCAAAAAAAATGAATGATTTTTTTTTTTTTGGTACATGTTGTGTGGTAATCTCTAGCGTTGTTGCCCGTTAAACCAGCGTTGCCAATTCAGCGATTTTTGAGCTAGATTGAGCGCTTTTTAAAAGTCATTATTTTTTCTATTTGCGATTTTTTCAAAAAAGCCATTAAATTGGCGGGTTTTACTGTACCCAAAATCTACACGTAGACATTTTTATATTGGTTATTGTCAAATACTATCTCCCTCTTTAATATGTTCCGTGTGGACCAATAAGAAATCTTATTATCAATTTATTTCCCAGTAAATATTTAAGCACAAAGTTGAACAATAACGTTTAACATAAGCTGTCAAAATTAATGTTCTTTTTTAATATTTTGCTATTTTTTCAAAAAAGAAAAGGTGCGAAATTAACTAATATTATTTTAAAAAGGCAAATAAAAAGTGTTTTTCACCCGCTAACATAAAGTTGAAATAATTTTTGTTCCCTTTATTCTGCCGACCTTATGTTAGGAAATAAAAATACTTTTACTTCCCCATTAATAATAAAAATAGCATCTCAAGGCCTGTGTGAAATGGTAGAAAATTATTTTTCGTAAAAAGTGAGCTGAACAAAATTTTACTAGCTCGTAAAGCTAGTAGAATTTTTGACAAAAGTATAATTTCTTCGACATTTTAAAATTGATAAAATTGATATTCTAAATATTATCAATATTAAATTTTATATGTCTTATAATTTCATCACAACGTCCTTTCCTAAAATAGAGTGTGGCTTTCGGAATGGATTTAATGTAAAATCACAACATTTAAAATATGTTCATTCATATCTCTTGTTTTTTTTTCTGTTTACACATTTTTGTAAAGTTTTCATTTCCCACAACAGAAACAAGAATTTTTCTCACCACAAAAAAAAAAAAAAAAAAAAAAAAATTTTCTATCATAGAGCATTAATATTATTTTGTTAATTTTAAAACTCAGCAAAAATTAAAACGATTTTTTGATTTCGAAATTCCAAAATATACCTTCAGAATGCTTTTGTTTAAAGTGGTCATTTGAGGTATCTATCCGTTTTCTAAATCCCGTTGAATGAATCATCGAATAAACAGTTTTCAAGATTCTTCCAAACACGTTCCTATTCTTTTTAGGAAATGATTTTTTGGGGGGAAAAATGGAGTGATTAAATTAAATAATAGTTTTATTAATTTAAATTCATGGATAAGATCTTATGAATCTGGAATTTGAAATGTACAAAAAATTTTACCGCTTATTTCTGTAGTAAAATTACCAATTCTAAATTTTTGATTTGAAATATAATTCACTATTTCTGCTGAAGTTTAAACATTTAAAAAATAAAAATTATGGAATTTATACTGTTGTTACTTTTTTGCTTTAAACATTTTATTTACATATACAGGCAAGCCTGATTACTCACTTATTTAGAAGTACACTTCGGCCCGATTTGAGCCTTTCGTTGTGATTTCGATATATATACAGCATATTTTCTTCTTAGAAATGAAATTAACTTAAGTAACTGCATGTGAAAAATTTACTTAAGTTTTAAAGAGTTTTATTATAATAGGTGTATGTCTTGAAGCATATTTTATTGCAAAAAAAAATTTAAATTCTTTGTTTTTGCTAGAAAATCAAAATAAAATTTATATAAGTATTTTAATTTCACCTGATTGCACAAAAAATAGTCATTTTTATTAAAGATTAACGTCTTTTCTGGAAAGATATGTTTATCCTGGAACTGCTTTTAAGAAAAAGATGTAAATACATAAAAAGTGATTTAGATTGCGTTGATTCAGTTTGCATCGCAATTCTCCGGCCCCATTGACAACGCAGACCGGGGCCTCAGTGTTGATGAGTACGTTAAATACTATATACATATGTATGTATGTATATACATATGTATGTAAGTATAAGAATTTTTTTTTGTGCAGCATCCCATCCAACACGTTGTCAAACGTTTAAAATATGATGACTTTAACGGTTGATATCAAACGTGTTTCCCAAACTTGTTACAAATATAGGTAAAGGTTTGAATTTTAAGTTTGATTTAGAGTTGAGAATCATTTGAAAAAAAAAAAACGTTTGACAAACCGCACATTCTCAAATTGATATCAAATGCTATTATTGAATCATTCTCAAACCTAAAGATAACTTTAACAATATTGGATAAATTGTATATTCTTAATTTGATATATATTATTATTAAATCTTTCATAATATTCAAAACCTATGATCAATCTTAATATTATCTTTTCTCTTCTGAAATCCTTAAGAAAATAGCTTTCGAGTCTACTAGGAGCACCTTTTTAATTTTGACCCATTTTTTTATCATCAATCTTATATGGGAAAAATCACTTTTTCAAAATTTTTAAAATTCTATTACAGAAAATCTATGATTAGTCAGCATATTATCTTTTTTGCTCTGAAATTCATAAGAGAATAGTTTTTGAGCCTACTAGGTCCACATAAAGCAACTTTTTAATTTCTACCCATTTTTCAATCTTCAATAGGGCCCTTATATGAGAAAAGTAATTTTTTCAAAATTCTATGATCAATCTTAATATTATTTTTTCTGCTCTGAAATTCATAAGACAATAGCTCTTGAGCCTACTAAGTCCAAATAGAGTACTTTTTTAATTTTGATACATTTTTTGAGGAATAAAATTTTTTAAAAGTATTTATTTTAAAAACATAAAGAAATAACTGTAAAAATACCATAAACAAGGGACCTAAAACCTGTGGCACTCAATATCAAACAGTACTTTCACTTTCCTTAATTTTAAGAAATTGTTGTTTATTTTTTAGATAGCTTCTTAAAAGCGAAAGTCCATTTCCATGAACGCCATAGTACTGGAGCTTTTGCGCCAAGATATATAACAAAAACTTTTGTCAAATGAAAAAATGCCTGTTACAGCACTATAACCTTCATCCAAACATTTACATATATAGTTCTGAACATTCACAAATCCTCTTCAGTACCACAGCCCTTTCGAAATCCGAACTGAAAAGCATTAAATAAGTTATTTTCCATGAAATGTGGGGAAATCTGATTTTATAATATACCTTAAAAAATTTGATCAATAATTGGTAGTAGCGATATAGGACGAAATTATTCAACATATGTCGCTTTATTTTTTTTTGGGAATAGGAATAACCTTATGTGTTTTCAAAGTATCGAAATAAACTCACGTGTCAACTATAACATTAAAAATGTTTACCAGACATGAGGTAATATAGTTTGCGCAATATAATAACACTATGCGGTAAATATACTCATAACCACAACTTCTCCCAGATAAGAGGTCTGCAACAATTGCTATAACATCTTGATATAACTTATAACTTAGATGAAAACTGTTATAATAGGGTACTGAAGTTCCCGATGTATTACACGAATCTGACGATAACTGTACTATTTGCTGTTTTATGTTATCAACAGATTGCAAGAAATGACAGTTAAGTATTTCAGCTTTACTAGCAGAAAAAAAGCTAATATGTATTTTGTTTTATTTTTATATTTACAAAATAAAGAGTTTTTATGGTTAATGAAGTTTATTAAAAAATAATTATAATAACTGATTAAGTAAGTCCATAAAATGTGTTATTTTCGATTTGGAGGATGAGGCGCCGCAGACGAAAATTTTTGTTAAATATAAATCTTGATTATTTGTGCGAATTAATACACAAAAATACCTAAATAGATGATTCCGTAAAAATAAAATTAGTAGAAGCAAATAAGCAATTATTTTCTTCTTTGTTGAAATATTAAAATTTTAGCCTTTTTATGGCAATTTTAAGAATCAAAAAAGGCTAGAAAAATTTGAGGCTAAAAACAAAATAAAAAGGCTAGATTTAGCCTTAGAAAGGCTAAACTGGCAACACTGTTTATTTATTAAGCATTTACCATGAAATAAATTTTTTTCAAAAATTTTTGCAAAATTCCTAAAATTATCGCACAATTATACATATACAATTTAATAATTTTTATAAACAAAATTTTATATTGTTTTTTTTTAAAGTTTGGGAAAAAAGTCATATTCGATTCATAATATCTATGAATACAATTTTTAGATTTATATACGTTTTTCTCTGTGTTCTAAACAAAAATATTGAAAATAGCAGATCACCTAAATCCATAGTAAAGCTGCAATTGCATTACGAGTGCGTTTTCAAATAAACTATTTACTTTTGTAGTTTGAAGTCTCTCTTGGTCTTCATTACAGCCGTTAATCATTACAATTCCTTTACATTGTAGTTTAATTTCAGTAATTTGTCAGATTTTTCTACCATTAATATAAATGTATAACATAAAAAATTGTGATTTTCAGTAAATTAGCAAAAATAATAATGAGAAAGAAAATAATAAACAAAATCTAATGACCTTTAGAAAGAAATTGTCATTTTTTCAAAAATCTTGAGGAATGAATGATATATGTATATGATACTATGAACGAACTTTCGTATCACGTATTCATAGAAACGTACATAGTGTTGAGATTTTCTTCCTTAGAGCTTTCATCCGATGTGTCACAACCCCATTCAGGTCTGTCGTAAATGCCTCCCCACAACATGGAATATATATGTATGAATTATGAATGATTGTATTCCACCCCTCGTAGCATGTTCCCTGAGAAACAACTGAGTATACCCTATATAGTTCTGAGATCTACTCCTTTAGAGCTTTCACCCGATGTGTCACAACCCCATTCAGGTCTGTCGTAAATGCCTCCCCACAGCATGGAATATATATGTTTGAAATATGAATGATTGTATTCCACCCCTCGTAGCATGTTCCCTGAGAAACAACTGAGTATACCCTATATAGTTCTGAGATCTACTCCCTTAGAGCTTTCATCCGATGTGTCACAACCCCATTCAGGTCTGTCGTAAATGCCCCCCCACAACATGGAATATATATGTTTGAAATATGAATGATTGTATTCCACCCCTCGTAGCATGTTCCCTGAGAAACAACTGGGTATACCCTATATAGTTCTGAGATCTACTCCCTTAGAGCTTTCATCCGATATATCACAACTCCATTCAGGTCTATCGTAAATGCTCCCCCACAACATGGAATATATATGTTTGAAATATGAATGATTGTATTCCACCCCTCGTAGCATGTTCCCTGAGAAACAACTGAGTATACCCTATATAGTTCTGAGATCTACTCCCTTAGAGCTTTCATTCGATGTATCACAACCCCATTCAGGTCTGTCCAAAAAGCCCCCCATTCAGGTGTGAATTTATAAAAATTTTCGCAAAGTTCCGACCCTCGTAGTATCTTCCCTAGGAAATAAGTGAATATTGTCTAAACAGTTTTGGGTTCTACTTCACCAGACCTTTAATTTGATGTACCACAACCCCATTCAGGTATGGCCAAAATCAAAATATGGCCACCTGTTTCTTAGACTTATTGAATTTTGACAAACTTCAGCACCTCGTGGCATGATTACTGAGAAATAACTGGATATACCCTGTGCAGTTTTGAGTTCTACTCCTCTAGAGCTTTCACGTGATATATCACAACCCCATTCAGGTCTGTCCGAACTGGCCCGAAATGTGGCCTAAATATGGGTGTTTTTGTTACAACAAAATTTTATTCTGGAGACATATTTTTTAATATTTTTTGTTTAAAATTTTAAACAGTTATGTTTTATTTAATAAAAGATTAAAATGTATTTTTATAAACGCTTTTTTCCGTAAAAAAAGTCAAATTAAATAAACTCAACTTACTTTACAGTGTTTGGAATATATTTAACAGACATGAGTAGTATGTTTATGTACCTTCGGGACCACTTTTTTCATACAAAATTCGGCTCATGCATAGCTGGGGTTGTGGTTTTTTGAAATGTGAAATGTGTATGTGTTGTGGTATGATTGTATGTTGTTTATGTTTTCCATCCCTGGTTGGTGTGTGGTATTGAGGTATTGGAATGTGTGTGTTGTGAGAGTGAGAGAGAATAGTTATTTGGTGTGAGAGAGTATTGTCAGGTGAATTTGTGTGTGTTAAGGTTTTGAGGATTGATTTTGTGTGTGATGGAAGAAAACCAGTTTTAGTCAAGGTGGTTGAAATGTGTATTTTCCTCGTTCGTGATTGATGGTTGGTTTTATGTTGGCTATGGCGGAGATATATATTTATATTTTTGTTGGTGTTTTGTTGTGTTAATTTTTCTATGATTGTTTACTATCTATAGATCATCCTGGATGGGATTTTGTAACCTAAAATATTTGTATTTGTTGTGAGAAAGAGAGGAAGTGTGGGTTGTGAGAGAGAGGGGAAGTGTGGGGTTGTGAGACATGAGAGAGAGGGAATAGTTATTTGGTGTGAGACAGTGTTGCCAGATAGATTTGTGTGTGTTAGGTTTTGAGTTTTGATTTTGTGGATGATGGAAGAAACCCAGTTTTAGTGTAGAGAGAAAATGCTTGCCTGTTATGTTTTTAAAGATCAGTATGATTGAAATGTATGTTGTTTATGTTTTGCATCCCTGATTAGTAATGTGTTTGTAAGAGAAATTAATAGCATTTGCAGAAAGAGTTTTGTAACTTAAAAAAAAGACAATGAGTTTTAGTTTTATTTATTTATTTTATTGATAAAAAATTTGTAATATGTTTCTATTAGATGTATTACATTATCTTTTTTTAATTCAAATTTAATACAATCACACAAAATGTTTGATCTACAATCGCAAATGTTGCATATCGTAGGGCAGTTGATAAAATGTTTTCCATGAACAGAGGTAATTAAATCCATATTTTCATATTCGTCTAGCATTCCTTTAAAATAGCTTATCATGTATAAATGTTCATCAAATATGCTCCCTTGAAAATCATATAAAAATTTCTCTATTATATTTCTATAAGTCATTTTCTTTAAAAAGATGTTTTTCCTCTTTATTCTTTCTTGTCTTCTCATTTTCAACTGCTTTCATTCGACTTGTATGCTACTATTTAAACAATATCCGTTTAGATCCTAAAACATGAATGATCGTGATTTTTGATTTTATAAAATGAGCAAGTTTATGAGTGGAATAATTAATTCAAAGACCAAAAAACCAATCTTCTTTTTATTATTATTCTTTGTATTATTTGAAACATGTACATACATACATAAGTATTGATCATATAAAATATGTTGACATGACATTTCAAGACAGCAAACCAAAAACATAAAGGTGAAAACAGGTAAATACTATTTTTTACAAGATTTATGAAAATTAAAAAAGGGTTTCATAATTAAAAATTTTATCTTGTATACCATAAAAAGCAAACCACGAGACATTTATGACTTCCTTTGTTAAAAAAGTTAGTTTATTTTCTAACACTTTCCTTAATGTCATACTGTTAACATTGAAGAAATGTATTTTTAGTATTTTAGTCATTTGTAGTATTATTTAAGCGCTCTATGTTTTCTAACTTACCTAAGAATATTACTATTTACCCCCCCCCCCCCTCCCCAATTAGTATATTATATCATTTATATATCAACTTATTCTTATAATTTTGTTTGTTCTTTTGTATGTGTTGGAATATGTGTATCATTTTAATTGAAATAAGAAAATAAAATAAAAACAAATATTATTTATGAAAAGAAAATGTTTATTTATTTATTAATTTTTCTACATGGTTTTGTAAATATCACACCCCTACCAATTCAAATTAGACGAGAAATTTTATACTCTATCATTACTTTAAAAATAAAAACACATATTTTCTATTTTATTTTAATTTTTATTTTCACTAAAGACTGCATAATAATTGTCCATTATTTGAATTATATTATATTTTCTTAAATGAAAAATAGTGCAATAGCAAGTATCCGGTCCTTCCTCGCAATCGTCATAGAACCAAGGACAGCATACAAAATGACCTCTATTTAATTCCTCTTCTCTGTCACCATATCCTATCCCCATTTCTTCATTATCATTTAGCATCGCCATAAACATATTAATCATCACCAAATGATCCACCAAAATAACATCTTTGTAGATGGATAAAAAATTTAAAATAGCTTCCTTGATGCTAGCCATTTTTTCTTCTTTTATTTTATTTTTTTGTTTAGTTACTTTCCCCGTCTGGATCAATTATTAGAGTGATATTTATTTTGAAATGTTTACTTATTATTTGGATATATCCGAAGTTTATAATAAATGTTTTCCATAATTTATTTATTATAATTAACATTACTTTCTCTTTCACTCAATTTTAAATATTCTGCATTAAATATTTCAGCTATCTTTTTTTTGTTTTTTTCTTTGTTTATAAACGGCTTCATGATCATATCGATTTGATAATACGATTGAAGATAGGGTGAGGGGTATATCTATCTATCCTTTATCACTTCATTCTCAAGTAATAGAGCATAATTAATATTCAATTCTATTTGATATTTAACGTGGAGTAAGGAGAATGGAAATATAGCATATATTTTTTCTTTCATTTCTTTTTATAATGTCAACTTTTTAGAATAATTTTACTTAATACAAAATACTTTTAATAGTAATTTTGTTAGGGGTCTAATAATCATAATAAAATATTATTAATTTCAATTTATTAAAAACACTTAACGAGAGAAGTAAAAAATGGATAGCGCTACACTCCTAATCAATAAATTTAACGCTTTGAATCAGAAGTCAGCAATCCATGTGAAAGATTTGAAAAAAGGGACAAAGTATCCAATATTCAAGGCGAAGAGGGTGAACACGAAATTCGGGTCGACAATCCTCATTGAGCTGCAGGAAAACATAATATTTCTACCCAACAGATATAATAATTTGAGCGATGAAGATATAATCGAATTATCAACTGGTATATATCGACTGTGCAGAGAAGGGGAAAAGAATCTGATTTTAAACACCCTCAATGAAATGGGAGATTTTATACCCAACGCTCAATACCCCATCTGGACATTAAGTGAAAATGTTTAGGATAAACATTTATAGTAATAGTAATAATGTAAACAATAGAGTAATAAATAAAAAATATGAATTTGATCTTGATTTAGAAAAAGAAAAAAAAAAATTGTCCTTTTATTTATTTTTATTTTCAGCTATTTGGTGTAAAAATTTAATACATAAATGTCCACAATTAAATGAATTATAATTTTGATGTTGAGTATAATTATATTTAATATTTTTTCCAAGATACTTAATTAATTCTATTGGTGGTTGTAAATTTCCAAAACTGTCGAAGTATTCAACTTGTTTATTGTCTTTATAATATGCTACCCAATGAGTTCCACTTCCCATAGAAGAATCCAAATTTACTATTCCACTTTCCTTTTTTCTTGAACGTTTTGGTAATGAATCTAACATGAAAACTCCTCTAAAATTTGGAATATTTTGTGAAAACTTTATCAAGTCAACGTCAGTGAGCGGTCTGTTAGGTAGCATTTCTACAAGTTTTTTGACTTTTCTTCAAAAATTAATCCATATCCTTTTTTATACGGTTTAAGAAAAAGACCTTTTCCCATTGCTATAGCTTCCATTGTTTTGTTATGTCTATTTGCCTCATCGAGTTGCTGTTTAGCACTTTTTGCTGCATTTACTGCCTTTACAATGGCAGCTCCTCCACTGGATAAGGTTCCAATAGCACTTAAAGCTGTTAAAATTGGTATCAAAGGTAAAACTCCACCAATTTTCGGAACATTTATTACACGTGGTACTACAATTTGAGACTTTTTTCCTTTAAACGAATTGTTGACGATCTTACGCGCGATCTTAATTGCCGAGTTAATATCTTGAGGTTTTTCTTTATTTAAAACTTTTGTTGCCATTTTTATTGTTGTGTTGAAGAGTTTTCTTCCATTAGATTTTGAATTTACATTTTTCTTCTTTTTCTTCTGCAACCCCATACCGAGTTTTCTTTTGGTTTTCATGGCGTTAGTAACCAGGTATGCAAAGGATTTTTCTGAAAGGTCACTATCTTTTGAAATTACTCGTTGCCAGGCTTTATTTTCAAGAATTTTATCGGCTTGATGTCTATTATACAAATCTTTACTTTTAGAATAAGCAATATCGTGATCTTTACATGCAGCGTCCAAAGGGTTTATTCCTTTATCTCCTCGTTCTAAACGTTTTTGTAATTTTGTTCCAGGACCGCAAAACTGATAACCAGGAAGATGTAGTTCAATTGGCAGGGAGTTAATTATTTTATTTAACAAACCTATTCCATTGACATCTCTTTGATGAATAACTTTTTTATTGTATTGTATTACCATCTTATTTTACAATATAATAAAAAGCAATATTAAATTATTATTATTTTCAGTTATAAAAATGCGTTTAATAAAACAACATAAAAATATTTTAATTCGCAATATTGATTCTTCAACGAATACAAATATGACAATGAGGCACAGTTCCTTATTACCGAATTCTATTCGAGCGCTTATTGTAGGTCCATCAAATTGTGGAAAGACTAACGTTATGATTGGATTGTTAGAAAGTCCTAATGGACTAAAATTTGAAAACGTCTATTTATACTCAAAATCCTTACATCAACCAAAATATGAATACTTGAAGAGTCTGTTATCATCGATTAAAGGAATGGGCTATTATACTTTTTCAGATAATGAATCTGTTATATCTCCTGAAGAAACTAAAAATAATTCAATTATGATTTTCGATGATGTTGCATGTGAAAAACAAAACAATATACGCGCATATTTTTGTATGGGTAGACATAGTAATGTTGATTCTTTCTATTTAAGTCAAACTTATACAAGAATCCCAAAACATTTGGTAAGAGATAATGCTAATATGATTATTGTATTTAAGCAAGATGAAATGAATTTGAGACATATATATGGAGATCATGTTGGCAGTGATATGAGTTATGAAAAGTTTCATGAAATTTGTCGAGAATGTTGGAAAGAGAAGTATGGATTTCTGGTTATAAGTAAAGATGATAACTTAAACAAAGGACGGTACAGAAAGCTATTTGATTATTTCATAACAATATAAATTATTATCATATTATATTTCATTATCAGTATACTATCAGATATTAAACGTATTAGATCAGTATACACTTTATCCATTACAAAAATTATCTGATACCAAACCTGATAACTAAGAACCGATCTGATACCTGATACCAGACCTGATAGCTGATATCCGACCTGATAGCTGATATCAGACCTGATAGCTGATACCAGACCTGATAGCTGATACCAGACCTGATAGCTGATACCAGACCTGATAGCTGATACCAGACCTGATAGCTGATATCCGACCTGATAGCTGATACCAGACCTGATAGCTGATACCAGACCTGATAACTGATACCAGACCTGATAGCTGATATCAGACCTGATAGCTGATATCAGACCTGATAATAGATCCTGTTGTTGTTAGAAAACTAAATCTAACTAAAATGAATGAGAAAATTTTAAAAGATTTGGTGAAGGCAAGTAATGTTTTAAAGAAAAAAATACGTAGTATAAAAATTGGTGAATCAGATACACGTGAGCAACTGAAGGAGACATTTAAACCTATAACAGAACCTTTGAAAGATTTTATTAATAGAACAAAAAATAACAAACAAATTGGAAAATATGAACCTAAAGTAGAAAACGAAATTAATACTTTTACGAACAACCCACCGAAGAATTTAGAAGCCAGCACTCCTAAGAAGTTTGTAGAAGAAGCATTGTTTAACAAAAACAAATCATTTCACGATGATGAAGATGATGATTTTTACTCTCAGTCAGATACTCTAGAGAATTTTAATAGTAATGAAAGTTATCCTAACTTATCACTTTTGAAAATTAAAAATGAATTAGATACCCTTTATGGTCCACATAAAGATTCTAATAATGAATGGCGGTTTGGAAATAGTAACATTAAATTCTATGAAGATAAGATTCTTATTGGAAATCAAATATGGGCCCTAACACCAGGTCTATTTTCACTGATGTTCCATAAAATACCAAAGAACTATGATAAATCAGAATTACAAATTTATAAAAACATTCTCATTAACACAAATGCGTACAAAAGAGATTATAAATCTGATGGTCAAGTAAAGGGAACCAGAGCATATAAATATAGAAATATTATTGGAAAACTGTTCAAGGAAAAATCTCAAACAAATTCCACAATATTAGCAACATCATCTTCAAATACTGAAAAAAATAATTATATGGGTAGTGGAGTGATGAATTTAAACTTTAATAAACCCAACTATATATATTGGGATGATCCAAATGAGTTGGTAGATCGACTTAGACTACTGATCGCATCACAAGCTGCTGGTCATACCAACCATAATAACGAGATTGTATCAATCATTGAAGAATTACATGAAGCTAATATTATAGAATAATATCAATCAAAACGATGTCTGTTGATAAATTTGGTCACTATCTTAACGATACAAGTGGTATAATTTCAATAAAAAATGCACCTAAATTGTTGGGCTTCTTTATGGATGGAGATAATCACATTGACGTCCAGAACAAGAGAATTAGAAATGTTTCAAATGCTTTGGAAGCGAATGATGTTGTCAATAAAATGTTTTTGCAATCTTACATTGAGAAATCAAAGAAGGAGATAATAGATCTTTTAGAAGAGAATATTAAAGAAATCCGTGAAATATTAATAAATATGAAAATAATATTTGAAGAAGAAATAAGAATGATACGTGAAAAAATTTATAAATTTGAACATTTCAATGTAGTAACAATAGATAAAGGTGCTTCAACTGTTAACATCCAGCGGAAGTGATCATAAAAATTAATAATAATGACTACAAAAAGAGACTTAGTAAATGAACTACATAAGCAAGCCAGAAAAAATTTCAATCGTAGAAGAGTTGTAATGAAAGGAGTCGATGACCTTTGGCAAGCAGATTTGGTTGAGATGGGAAATTATTCAAAATCTAATAAAAATTACAGATATTTATTAAATATCATTGACACATTTTCTAAGTTTGCTTGGGCTGTAGCACTTAAAAATAAAACTGCACTTGAAGTTGCAAAAGCAATGGATAGTATTTTAAAATTGGGTAGAGTTCCCAAAAATTTACAAACTGACGATGGCAAAGAATTTTTTAACAAATATTTTGAAAACCTCATGCAGAAATATAGCATCAATCATTACTCAACTTGTAGTAGAATGAAAGCATCTATAATAGAACGTTTCAATCGAACTTTAAAAGGGATGATGTGGAAAGAATTTAGCTTGAATGGTTCATATCGCTGGCTGAATATTTACAAAGATCTTATTGATTCATATAATAGAAAAGTTCATCGTACAATAAAAATGGCTCCAATTAATGTTAACTCCTCAAATGAGAAAAAATTATTAAATACAGTTTATAGTCATTTGAAAATATATAAAGTATCTAAATTTAATGTTGGAGATTATGTACGTATAAGTAAATATAAACATATATTTGAGAAAGGATATACTCCTAATTGGACAACAGAGATTTTTAAAATCAAAACCGTAAAAAATACCTATCCTACAACATACACATTGGAGGACTATCTCGGCAATCCAATTAAAGGTGGATTCTATGATGAAGAACTTTCCAAAACTAAATTTCCTAATACATACCTGGTTGAAAAAATCTTAAAAACCAAAGGAGAGAAGGCATTTGTAAAATGGCTAGGATTTCCTAATCAACATAATTCTTGGATTAACAAAAGTGAAATATTATAGATTTTAAGATACTAGAATAATTTTGTCTATATACTAAAAAATAATAAATAAAACATTTTTAATACACAACACAAGCCAAAATTATTTTATTTATAATCCAACAACCAAAATGTCAATAACACTAACATTAAGTTCTAACTCATCAGAGTTGTCAGCAAATTATTTTCCCCCTATCGAACTAAATGGAGAATATGAATGTGCTCTAACAGATTTTCATACATACAATAGCATACCTAATGTAGATGTATATAATAATATATTTCATATTGGGGATTATATAATTGAAATTCCAATTGGATCTTATGAATTAAATGATATAGTTGATTATATAAAAGAACAGTATAAACGGTATAGTTCAACAAATAAAATTATTATAGAAGCAAATAATAATACAATGCAAGTAAAAATATATAGCTCAAAAGATCATATACACTTTAATAGGGAGAATACAATTGGAAAATTATTAGGATTTAATAAAAAGACCCTATCTCCTAATGAAGATCACTACTCCGACCTTCCAGTAAATATTTTTAAAGTAAATATCTTGCGTGTTGAAGGTAATATTGCAGTCAACACTTACATGAATAATTCTCAGTCACACACTTTGCACGAGTTTGCAATTAATGTCCCTCCAGGGTATAAAATTGATGAGATTCCCAGGAATCTCATTTATTTACCAATCAACTGTCGAGAGATAAGTTCTCTCACTCTAAGAGTAGTTGATCAGCACGGAGATTTAATCAATTTCCGAGGAGAGGAAATTACAATTCGAATACATTTGAAACCGTCCAAATAATGATAATTTATAGCAATAATATATCTAAAAATAAAATATCACATAATTCCAACACATCGGAGAAAACTAAAGTAAACAAGAGTAAAACGTTTCAACATTTAAAATTAACACCAGCAAATAAAGAATTTCTAAAATCATTGAATTTTAAATTGAAGAGACTATGAGTTCAATAATAGATGTTCTGGAAAAACCTGTATCAGATGAGAATATAATTAAAAAAGATTACCACACATACACTCCATATCTACAATCCTACAACAACAACGATGAAATTCGAATTTCAATACAAAACCAGGATTTGTATGTATTACCCGCTGAAAGTTTCATTTATGTTGAAGGATTCGTGAAAGATGCCAATAACACAAAATTAGTTCCTTCTACATCCAACTTCAAATTAAAAAATAATTTTGTTGCAAACCTATTTGATGAAATTCGTTATGAACTAAATGGCATTGAAATTGATCATACAAGACACTTAGGAATCTCAAGTACTATAAAAAATTTTATTTCTTTATCACCAACTGATAGTAGTGTAATGCAAAATGCCGGTTGGCACAAAATTGATGACATAGATCTCGTGAATGGTTATTTTAACTTTTATGTACCACTTAAAATATTTTTGGGATTTGCTGAGGACTATAATAAAATCATATTAAATGGAAAACATGAGCTGATACTGTTGCGCAATAAGAATGATGAAAATCTTGTTTATTCAACTGTTTCTACTGAAAAGGCGAAAATGACAATTTCCAATATATCTTGGAGAATTCCTCATGTCCAACTATCTGATTTTAGTAAATTGAATATGATAAAAATAATAAACAGTGGTGCTTCTATACCAATAGCATTTCGAAGTTGGGATTGTCATATTAATCCACAACTAAATACAGGAAGTAATCATGTATGGAATGTTAAACTAGCTGCAAATCGAGAGCGCCCTCGTTTCGTTTTGATTGCTTTTCAAAATGAAAAGAAATTTGTTCATTGTGATCTAACTAATTTAAAAGTGCATTTAAACTCAGAATCTTATCCATATGACGACCTTAATATAAAATTCAAAAATGAACGTTATGCTATTCTATATGATATGTATGTAAGATTTCAACAAAACTATTATATGAAAGATCCTCAACCTCTTCTCAATGCACAAGAGTTTAAAAATAATGCTCCCATAATAGTAGTTGATGTTAGTCATCAAAACGAAAGTGTCAATAGCGGACCAATTGATATAAAAATTGAATTTGAAACTGCTACAAATATTCCAGCAAACACATCAGCTTATTGTATTCTTATTCATGATAGAATAATTGAATACACACCAATTCGAGGAGAAATTCGAAAATTCATATAAAATATAAATAATGACAAACACAATTTTCATTGACTTGCAAGGATTCAAATTCAATTCTAACAATTTTATTGCAAAAGAAATTGCAATGGTTTTCAATTCTACGGAGTACATTAATTTCATTATAAAACCGCCATTCCCTTTTAAGTCTCTCTCACCAAAGAAACAAAAGCAAGCTAACTGGTTAATGAAGCATTTCCATCATCTTAATTGGAATGATGGATTCATATCATTTAAAAGTGTTCGTAAATTTTTAAGATCGAATGCAAAATATTCTGATGTATACGTTAAAGGTGCAGAAAAGAAAATCTGGTTGGAAAAAATACTAGAGCAAGAAGTATTTAACATAGAAGATTATGAATGTATTAATTTTCGACAATTGGAGATGAAATACCCGGAAACCATTTGTTGTAGTTATCATAACCATGGAGTTTGTGCATTAAGAAATGCTATTTTACTTGAAAAAGAAAATCATGTATGAAATAATAAAAATAAAATCCTTCTTGAAATAATAAAATATTTGTTTTTTTTTATTTTTTATTTTATTAATAATTTTCTTATTACATATATCACATTGTTTTTTTCTAATACTTAAAAATAAATTAAAATATATATACTAGGTATTTTATCTTATGTTTAATTAGATATCTATATCTATATTAAGAAGAATATCATCATCTTCCTCCATAATTTCTTGGAAATTTGATGATGAGGATGGTAGACATTTTATTTTATAATGTCCCCATGCATAAGTATTAATATTATTTTCTCTTATAAATCTCTTATCATCTAAATAGCTTAATACTAACTTACTTATATGTTGTGTATAAATTTGATGTATCTTAGATCTAAATATATACATAGAGTCATAATATAGTTTTTTCTCTAATAGACATTTTCTAAAATCATTAATTGATAGTTTAGCTGTTACACATTGTTTAACACCTTTAATTTTTTTAATTTCTTTTCATCTCTATCAATTTTAACTGAATACATTTTTGCTCTTAAACCAATGAATTCTTTAATAACCTTACCATTACATTCATCTTTCATCATTCCCAAAACTTTTTTATTTACAAGTGGAATATTATATATATTATCTTTTGGATATGCAGATGTATCGAAATGAGTAGTAATATCATTTCGAATATCATCATACAAGTCATTTGTTCTGATATCATATATAAACGAATCTGTATCCATGTAATTTAGATTAATATTATCAAGATGTTTAGGTTTCATGTAATCGTAATGAAAATTATACATTTTCCAGTTTGATAACTCTAAAACTGAAAACCCAATATATATCGGTTTATTATACACTGTTTTTACTCTTCTCATTTCGATTGCAATCATATTTTCATTAATTTGAAGAGCACTATGAAAGTTTGGTTTAGCTATAAGAGATCTAGCTCCTAACCGTTTTTTTCTATTCTCCCATTCACAAACTATTTTTATATCTTTTCTCTTGTCAACATTTTCCATAGTCTTACCATATACAGCATTATTTAGCAATTTAAAAAAGTTTTGTTCAAAAGAATTTTTTGCTAAAGTTCTATGATGATTGTTTAAATCAATATATTTTTTCAACCAATCTGATTGATTAAATTTAAGAATTTTATGGATTTTCTTTAAAATTAAACCATTTTCAATACATTGTTGAAGATTTTTATAGTGAATTACATAATTTGTTTTATTGCTTAAATCTGTAATTAATTTTTTCTGTTTCATTGATTCAATTTTTTTATTTTCTGCACAAAATGGTAAGTCATTATGATAGTCATGTAATGTACAAGGGTAATCTAAGTCTACTTCTAATATATATCCTATTGGAGAATCGTCTTTAATATCATTTAAGTTAAAATCTTCAATGTTTTCAACCCATTCAAAATTTTTAAAAGGAAGGTATTGAGACATTGCATAACCGTATAAATTATTTACATCTAAATATATAAGATAATTTGATTTCTTCGTAGAATCATAATCACTAACATATTTATTATTGGCTATGGAATGACGGTTACTGCATTGAACAATACCTCCCCTTATACCTCGAACGATAAAATTATACATATTAATGTCTGTTAATAGTTCTAATTCTATTTGTGTAGTTTTCAACATTGCATCCCAAGACAGACCAGGTGAAGTATAATATTGACAAGGATCTAAGTTGTAAATGTTTTTACAAACTTTTCTAAAATTTTCAAATATATCACAAAGTAGAAGAACATCTGCTTTGAGGTATAAAAGTAAATAATCTAATAAAATATTACACTGGAATGTACTCCAAACTTTTTCTGCATGTTGATATTCTTCTTCACTACACGACTCATTAGTCAGTTTATTGAAGAAGACTTCACGAGAAGGTAATTGTGTTTCCTGAAGACGATTTTCTGAATCTATATAATCATAGGGAAAAACTCCTTTACGTTTCATTAAACTGAATTCATTACTATTGTTATAAAATGTTTTAACGATTTTTAAATCATCATCAGTCAAGTAACTGGCTAACTTTTCTAAACTTGATGACATGAATCGAAATGAGTCGAGAAAACGCAATTCAAATGTTTCTTTTTCATTTACTGAAATTCTTTTAGATATTGATACATATAATTCCTTATTTAAAGGAATAATATTTATATCACCTTCAATAGATGAAAGTTCTCTAACAAACAAATGACAATCATATGCCGAAAGATTGTGGAAAAATATAGGGATGAAGTTAGCAATTTGATATTCTAAATTACAGTTATTGTGAGCAGGACCTCTATATTCACCCGTTAAATGGCAATGATCTGCCACTCTATTATCATCTAAAAATTTCTTACAAATGTGACATATTGGATCTTCATTTTGAATCTTTTTTTGAAGTGGTGTTAAAGAATTCATTGGTTTAACTATACTTAAGTAATTATTATAAATATTTAAAGTGTCATCTACTAAACTTTTAAAAAAATGTTTTGGAGAATCTTCACCACTATATATTCTAAACTTGTCTAAACTAGAGTCAAATGAACACTTAATATAGTAACTATATGCATATGGAATATGCTTTTGTACTGACTTTACATTAGTAGAATTCTGAACATTTGTTGATTCTAAAATACATTCAAAGTCAGCATAAACGACAAATGGTACTTCCATTTGCTTCTTAAAATTTTTGAAGTTGAGAATATTATCACCTGAATTCGGTATTGTGGTAACCAATTTGTTACATTCGTTTTTATGTTTAATTATGGCCGCTTCATTATGAAAGTGGATGAGACATGTATTACATACATGTATTTGTCTTCTGTGTTTTGTTAATTGACTTTTCACCAATCTGGAATTATATAAAAGAAAGAAGAAACATTAGTAAAGATTTTTTTTTTTTATATTGTTATAAATATGTTTACCTTGATATACTTTTTATCCACACATAATGAACCCGTTCATCTTCCTCTAATAACAACAAATTAATGTGAATATTCTTTTCCATTTGCGTGAAGTAGTACGGACCCACAACATTGTCCCCTTCCAATCCGAAAACATTGACGCTGATGTCGGGATTATTTTCTTCAAATATCTTTATCATATTAACGGCTAACGGAAATTTAAAATTTTTAAAATTTAAAACCATATTGTTTTCCAATACAACAATATCTGCATTAATATCTTTGATTTGATATGATAAACATCTATTTGAATTGGTGGTGACTGGATATAATGCTGATATTATCGCCCATTTAAAACAGTACTGATCTTTATTTTGCACATTAATACATGCTTCTTTTTTCAATATTGTTGGTGGTAAAGGTAAATATTGTGAACCTTTAAGACACTCATATTTATTAATATTAATCTCAAGATGTGAGATTTCTATTAAGGTCCATCCGCTATCACGTTCTTGAAATTCACTCATCTTTGCTATTAAACTCTCACATTGATTAACATAACATTGTTCGATGTCTGCATTTGTTAATGATGAATTTATAGTAATCATTTTGGTTTGATGTGATTTTATATCTACTCTACACAAATCATCATCATCTTTCATTAGCACATACTCACAAAAGAGTTCACAATTATATTTAATACTTAAATGTTTTTGTACCAGGTTCTTAAATAAATCAATTGCTTTACGTTTAATATCACTCAGAAAGTTTTCAGGTATTAAGTTCATCTTATTTTCATTTTCAATCAAATACGAGGAGATTCGATTTTTAAAACAAGAGTTTATAGACTTTATATTATTGTCTAATTGTTCAGTACTCTTTTTTTTTTGTGAGTATTTGTTCTTAAGTGATAATGCCAAATTGATTTTAAAATATGTTTATTGCATACGTTACAAAAAACATTATTATTTTCAGGATGTCTACTAAATGTAAATGTCTTTGTAGATCTTGGTGAGTTCCAAAATGTAAATTACATTTTGAACAATAAAATGATGACGAGGGACCATCGTGATTTAATCTAATATGACGTCTTAAGGAAGAATTAAGTTTGAAATTTTTTTCACAGATTTCACAAATAAAGTTTAACATTTTTTCTCTTTGTTGATTAACAGATTGATTCGATTAAGACTTTACACTTAAACTGATTTAATTTTATGTATGCAATAGTATTTATACTAAAATTTGTTACATTTTTTTAAATTATAAAATTACATTTTTTAATAACTGTACTATATTGCATTTACAATTCTTATCACATAAAAGGAATTGTATTATTAATATATATATATATATATATATATATATATATATATATATATATATATATTTATACATACATACATACAAAAGAACAAACAAAATTATAAGAATAAGTTGATATATAAATGGTATAATATACTAATTGGGGGAAAATAGTAATATTCTTAGGTAAGTTAGAAAATGTTTACATAGAGGGCTTAAATAATACTACAAATGACTAAAATACTAAAAATACATTTCTTCAATGTTAACAGTATGACATTAAGGAAAGTGTTAGAAAATAAACTAACTTTTTTAACAAAGGAAGTCATAAATGTCTCGTGGTTTGCTTTTTATGGTATACAAGATAAAATTTTTAATTATGAAACCCTTTTTTAATTTTCATAAATCTTGTAAAAATAGTATTTATCTGTTTTCACCTTTAGGTTTTTGGTTTGCTGTCTTGAAATGTCATGTCAACATATTTTATATGATCAATATTTATGTATATATGTACATGTTTCAAATAATATAAAGAATAATAATAAAAAAAAGAATGGTTTTTTTGGTCTTTGAATTAATTATTCCACTCATAAACTTGCTCATTTTATAAAATCAAAAATCATGATCATTATGTTTTAGGATCTAAACGGATATTGTTTAAATATAAAAATAGTAGCATACAAGTCGAATGAAAGCAGTTGAAAATGAGAAGACAAGAAAGAATAAAGAGGAAAAACATCTTTTTAAAGAAAATGACTTATAGAAATATAATAGAGAAATTTTTATATGATTTTCAAGGGAGCATATTTGATGAACATTTATACATGATAAGCTATTTTAAAGGAATGCTAGACGAATATGAAAATATGGATTTAATTACCTCTGTTCATGGAAAACATTTTATCAACTGCCCTACGATATGCAACATTTGCGATTGTAGATCAAACATTTTGTGTGATTGTATTAAATTTGAATTAAAAAAAGATAATGTAATACATCTAATAGAAACATATTACAAATTTTTTAACAATAAAATAAATAAATAAAACTAAAACTCATTGTCTTTTTTTTAAGTTACAAAACTCTTTCTGCAAATGCTATTCATTTCTCTTACAAACACATTACTAATCAGGGATGCAAAACATAAACAACATACATTTCAATCATACTGATCTTTAAAAACATAACAGGCAAGCATTTTCTCTCTACACTAAAACTGGGTTTCTTCCATCATCCACAAAATCAAAACTCAAAACCTAACACACACAAATCTATCTGGCAACACTGTCTCACACCAAATAACTATTCCCTCTCTCTCATGTCTCACAACCCCACACTTCCCCTCTCTCTCACAACCCACACTTCCTCTCTTTCTCACAACAAATACAAATATTTTAGGTTACAAAATCCCATCCAGGATGATCTATAGATAGTAAACAATCATAGAAAAATTAACACAACAAAACACCAACAAAAATATAAATATATATCTCCGCCATAGCCAACATAAAACCAACTATCAATCACGAACGAGGAAAATACACATTTCAACCACCTTGACTAAAACTGGTTTTCTTCCATCACACACAAAATCAATCCTCAAAACCTTAACACACACAAATTCACCTGACAATACTCTCTCACACCAAATAACTATTCTCTCTCACTCTCACAACACACACATTCCAATACCTCAATACCACACACCAACCAGGGATGGAAAACATAAACAACATACAATCATACCACAACACATACACATTTCACATTTCAAAAAACCACAACCCCAGCTATGCATGAGCCGAATTTTGTATGAAAAAAGTGGTCCCGAAGGTACATAAACATACTACTGACATGTGGGACGTATCTAACTGACGAATTTATCTTCACACCCTTCTTAGCTCCGCCCCTGAGGGATTTGTTGTGGCCCCCTTCCAAACTTAACAGTCTAGACTCCACTATGCCTATACCAAATTTCATGAAAATCCAACCTGCCGATCAGAAGTTACAGATTTATTTCCAAAAAATTTCGATTCTGCCCCACTGTGGAATGTAACATAGTGTAGTTTGTAGTTATGAGTGAGTAGATTTTTTATAATTTTCAATATACACACAAAATCGAATGTTATATCCAAAAAACCTATTTTTCGGACTTCGCGGTTATAAAATTTTTTATCACGAATAGCTGTTAACCAATTCAAGTTCCTTAAACGCCATTAACTTATCATTTTTTTATCTCTTATACATAGTTTTCGAGTCATTTGCATTTGAAATTTCAAATATAATTTTGCAAAATCTTGCTCCAGTTTAAAATAAATATTTTGTACTTAGCATGCCATTTTTTGTAATAATTCATAAACTATAAAAAAAAAAATATGTTCCGTGTGGACCAATATTGCGAGTCCCAACATACTACTTACCAGGGGTAAAGAAAATAATTATTATAATTATATTTTTTTTATACCCTTCACCACAGGTGTAAAGGGTATACGAATCCTAACCCCTATTAATTCGTTCACTGAGAATATGTAGTCAATGTATATTCTAAAAAAAATTTTATTACTATACAAAAGTTATACTATTTTAAAGGATTGATTTATTGTCTTTAAATTACACAAAAAAATCTCTTCTTGTTAAAAAATAATTATAAAAAAGTGATAACTAAAATAAGATTATTTCTTATAAAAATAATTTTACCACCATTAATTCGTACATTGGCCATTTTTTTTTAATTCAAAACTTTGCAACATCTCCTTTGCTATTTAAAACTACTTCCATACGCTTCGGCATTCCTCGGGTGTTATTGAGTTCCATATTTCTTGAATTTGGGCTTTCAATCCGTTGACGATTATTTCGCAACCTGCGTTTCATTAATGCCCACAGATTTTCATTTGGGTTAAGGTCTGGACTGGAAGATGGCCAATGCGGGACCTCAATTCCATTTTCTTGTACCATTTTTTTTGTGTTGATTTTGCTGTGTGGGAAGATGCACCATCATGCTGGAATACATATTCACCACAATCAGCTAAGTTGGGCACAGATGGAATGAGATTTTCTTCCAATATATTGATACATTTTTCTGCATTTACGATTCCATCAATAAAGTGAAGCTGCTCAACACCCCTTGAGTACATACATTCCCACACGTATTGCCCTTTTTCTAGCATCACCTACGCTTACATTAAACTTATACTCATCGCTAAAAATAATTTTGTGTCATTGCCTTTGTACGCAAGAGTGCCTTTCTTTTGCCCATAAATAACGTTTTTACTTTTGAAGCCGTGTAGTAAAGGCTTTGGCCTAAAAAATAAAATTTCTAGTAATACTTCTTTGGGAACTATGAAAATGTTAACCTTACTTTATAAAAACCATAACCTATTTTTTTATATGCTGACGCGTACATTTACGTGTTACGGGTTTTTTAATTGCTTTTGATCACTTTGAAGCTATGTCTTTGTTTTTTTTTATGAATTTTTTTTATGAATTTTTTTATTTTTTTATGTATTCGCATATTTACGTCTGCATTACGCCGCCGTCGGGCGTGATGTTGCTTCCAAGATAGCAGAAGTTATTTACACGTTGGATTGGGTTATTGTTTGCTCAATTTTGCATCGGTGTATTGGGCTTGGATTAGGTTAATTAGTTTCCGCGGAACGCTCTTTCTAAAGCTGCCCATATTTTTCCCCTGTTTATCGCATCAAAGGCCCTTTCAAAGTCAGTAAAGGTTAAGTATAGCGTTGTATTATACTCGTTACATTGCACAGTGGGGCAGAATCGAAATTTTTTGGAAATAAATCTGTAACTTCTGATCGGCTGGTTGGATTTTCATGAAATTTGGTATAGGCGTAGCGGAGGAGTGTACAATGTTAAGTTTGGAAGGGGGACACAACAAACCCCTCAGGGGCGGAGCTAAGAGGGCTCAAAGTTAGGTACCTCTGACATAAAAATTTTTTAATCGCTTGCCAAATTTTTGTTTCTCGTCCGATTTCAAATATTGTTGTAGACCCTGATAAGACCTATAAAAAACATGCGTACATGTCCTATTTTTCTCTTATAGTTTTCAAGTTATTTGCGTTTGAACTTTTAAGCACCATAATTTTGTATGTTCTTGGTCCAGTTTTTTTTCATATATATCCTAGTATTTCCGACCGATTTTATTATTTTTTTTCCTATCTAGTTAAAGAACAAAATTATCTATTGAATAAAAAAAAAATTGAAGTCGATATCTTTACCGAGTCCAAAAATAAACGATTTTGAATTTGAAAATTCCAAAAAAGACGACTTTTTGTGTTTTTTTAGCCGAAAAATATCTACACTCTTTTTTATCTAAAATAAAATTTTCTTTAACAACATATAATAATTTTACACTTTTCTGAAAGGCAACTTCACAGAGATGACTTTAAGATAAAAAACAAGCCCAATAACTCAATTGGTCATGGTGCAGACTTTCCCGATTTCGACCCATTTGATATGAAAGTTTTGATTTTTAGACCATTTTTTCTCAAATCCCAAAGCACGAATCGAATCCTCAATATGTTGTTAAAAGTTTTAAATCAAAATCTACGGGCCTTCGGAAAAATGTGGATTCTATAGCCATAAATGTAAAAAATCCTATTTTTGGGAATTTTGATTAGTTTTTTTGGGAATTCAGGAAAACCCTACCCCTGATTGAAATTTGGTTAACGCGCTTTTATTTACATTAATAAGATCCACATTTCTTGCAAATTTCATTAAGATATCTTTATAAACAAATATGTTATTACAATTAAAAAAATTGTATTTTCTCCAAAAACCCCAAATTGGGCCTTTTGTTTGGTTTATTTCTAAGAAATTTTAAAAATATGTATTCTAAATTAATTTCCGATCTTTTGCAAAAAGATTCAAGTCAATATCTTGCCTCATTTCAGAAATATGCGCGTTTAAACTTTTATATTTCCAATTTATTGTATATATGACTATATTTTTACAAATTTGCAACTTTTGTCTTTAGCTTTGCGTGAATAATTACTTAGCAAATTATGAATATTTCTGTATACTTTTAATAATATCACTACACAAAATATTTTTATAAAAGTAATTAATAAATATTTTTTATTTTTAATAGGATTGCTACATTTCCCAAATTTAAGTAAATCTTTATCCTTTTCTAAGCATTCATATATTACTATTAATGAATTTAAAATAACAAAACAAACAAAAAATGTCTATTTTAACTTAATCAATATTATTATTTTTGGTATTTATCATCTTCCTTAATAAATATACTATTTCTAATACGATTTTTTATTATTTATTTACATTAAATTTATGTAGACAATTTTTCTAATATTTTAAACTTATACTACTCATTTTCTATAAAATAATCTGTTGTATCTGTATACATATCTAAAAGATAATAAAGGTCTTTCAAGTCTTCAGTATTTTGAGTTGATAAAGGCTCATAACAAATCCAACGTTTTCTCATTGATGATAGTACAGGATCTGATGATAACAATAGGCTATTAAAAATATCCTCGTTTTGTGACGTTTTGGAGCATTTCCTGGAGCTGAATAATTGAATTGAGCCTCTTCTGTAAGCTCTCCAAGTGGAAGAATATTTCGTTCAATTATAATTTCGCCATGGCACAATAATTTATGTACTGTAGGTGTCGTTTCTTTCCATGGATATAGAGAAACATATTCTCCAAATCTAGCAGAGTTATTTTTGTGCTTACAATTAATTGCCATTAATAGTATGTTAGTCCTTTGAAAGAGGTTGTAAATCATTTATTTCATCTTTAATATATTCCACTAAATCCTTTTTTTATTCTCTTCGACTCCCTTGTGTATTAGAACCAAATAGGTCTGCAAAAATGTTTTGATCCTGGAGTGGTGTTAAGTCATATAACTTCAAATGAGTTTTTACACTTTGATGAAGATTGCTTTAAGGAGTAAGATTGCATTCTTAATGGCACCAAAGATGCTATAAATACGCTTTTATAAACCGCCATTTTCTTACTTCCACTAGCAATGTTTGTATTCAGGAACTGATTCCAACAGATCTGCAGAAAAATATGCGACTATCCTGGTAGCTGTATTCTCAAGCAAAGAAGATAGCTCTACACATGCTTCCTTTTCGGTAACCGAAATAGAATATCCTTCTATGATGGTAGAATTGAGTGTCCCTTTTCAAGCAGAGCTTTTCTTAAAATTTGATATTTGTTTCGGCTGAGGTCCAGTTCAAGCATTAAAGCAATTGCTTCTTCCTCTTTAAAATTGGATTGTGATGTTGGAGTAGGTACACTTTCGGCAATCCGTTTAAAACGTTTTGGTGATGCAGTTGGCAGTATTTTATCAATATTAATTGCTTATGGGCCAGTCTTTTCTTCTTAGATCTTGTACTTAAATCATCATATGTCTTGCAGGGTGCTCCAGTTAATATTTTGCACGCCGATATTTCTATATCAGTATCCATCCAATCGGAATGTTTAATTTTTATTCTGTTAGTACGCTGATTCAAGGACTTCAATTTTACGTCATACAACTTTAAAAAGTTCTCTATTTGAGATTTACCAATGACGTCGACTTTTGCATGATATGTAGTTTTTATGAATTCCACTATAGCTTCTAAACGATTAAGATCATTTTTAGATAAACTCCACAGAACACAACACAATTGTTCATGTTTCAATGTAATCACCATGGTAATCAACTTCGGTGCGATGTTGATAAGGATTAGCTCCGCATTTATATATATCTATTAGATATATCGCACAGGTATATATATTTACAGGTATTCTGTGAATTTTCATTTGATAAAATATCTGAAAGAGTCAATTTGGAAGAGTACCTATACCGAATTCATTGATATTATATGTTGCTGTTAGGTATCACCGGAAATGATATTAGCTGTGCATTGTCACTAGCTCATAAAAATATAGATTTTGAACCATCAGTAATAGATAAATGCTGCAGCTAAGTATCACCGGAAAGTATACCTGTACATTGCCACTAGATCATAAATATATAAATTTTTAACCATCAACAATAGATAAATACATTTGTTAAATTTAGGTAAACACCATAAATGTAAACTAATCAAATACTTATTGATTAAGTTAAAATAGACATTTTTTGTTTGTTTTGTTATTTTAAATTCATTAATAGAAATATATGAATGCTTAGAAAAGGATAAAGATTTACTTAAATTTGGGAAATGTGGCAACCCTATTAAAAATAAAAAAATATTTATTAATTATTTTTATAAAAATATTTTGTGTATAGATATTAGTAAAAGTATACAGAAATATTAATAATTTTCAAAGTAATTATTCACGCAAAACTAAAGGCAAAAGTTGCAAGTTTGTAAAAATATAGTCATATATACAATAAATTGGAAATATAAAAGTTTAAAGGCGCATATTTCTGAAATGAGGCATGATATTGACTTGAATGTTTTTCCGAAAGATCGGAAATTATATATGCTAAAGGATAATCTTAATTTGGAATATATATTTTTAAAATTTCTTTCGCTATTTAGAAATAAACCAAACAAAAGGCCCAATTTGGGGTTTTTGGAGAAAATACAAATTTTTTAATTGTAATAACATATTTGTATATAGATATCTTAATGAAATTTGCAGGATATGTGGATTTTATTAATATAAATAAAAGCGCGTTAACCAAATTTCAATCAGGGGTAGGGTTTTCCTGAATTCCCATATAAACTAATCAAAATTCCCAAAAATGGGATTTTTTAAATTTTTGGCTATAGAATCCACATTTTTCCGAAGTCCCTTATATTTTGATTTAAAACTTTTAACAACATCTTGAAGATTCTTAAAATATATTCCGCTGGTCGATTGGTGCTTTGGGATTTAAGAAAATATGGTCTAAAATCAAAACTTTCATATAAAATGGGTCGAATTCGGGAGGGTATGTACCATTTGGCTTTTTTTTTAACTTAAAGTCATCTCCGTGAAGTTACCTTTCAGAAAAGTGCAAAAATGTTGTATGCTGCTAAAGAAAATTTTATTTTAGATAAAAAAGAGTGTAGATACTTTTTCGGCTAAAAAAAAACACAAAAAGTCGTCTTTTTTGCAATTTTCAAATTCAAGATCGTTTATTTTTAGACTCGGTAAAGATATCGACTTCAAATTTTCTTTTTTCAATAGATAATTTTGTTCTTTAACTAGTTGAGAAAAAAACTAATAAAATCGGTCGGAAATACTAGGATATATATGAAAAAAACTTCACCAAGAACATAAAATTCAAACGCAAATAACTTGAAAACTATAAGAGATAAATAGGACATGTGCGCATGTTTTTTATAGGTCATATCAGGGCCTACAGCAATATATAAAAATATTCGGACGAGAAAAAAAAATTTGGCAAGCGATTAAACATTATTTATGTCAGAGGTACCTAACTTTGAGCCCCCTTAGCTCCGCCCCTGAGGGTTTGTTGTGCCCCCCTTCCAAACTTAACATTGCACACTCCTCCGCTACGCCTATACCAAATTTCATGAAAATCCAACCAGCCGATCAGAAGTTACAGATTTATTTCCAAAAAATTTCGATTCTGCCCCACTGTGCATTGTTCTATTATGAGATGTTGGCTGTTTATCTTGGGGCGGAAGCCAGCTTGTTTTTTTCGGAGGTGCTCATCCAAAGGTTCGAGCATACGATTAAGTATTACCTTGTTAAATATCTTACATACGGAGGGTGTCAGTGCGATAGCTCTTCAGTTACTGCATAATCTTAGATCTCCTTTTTTTTAGGTATTTTATTTATAAGACTTCTTTCCATTCCTGGGGTATAGTCTCAGTCGTCCATATTTTCCTGAATAGAGGAAGTAGTATTTCAGCGATGGTAGTAGATGCTGATTTGTAAAATTCGACGGGTAGGTTGTCGATGCCGGCAGCTCTTCCGTGTTTTTTAGCTGTGTAGTTGCTTTTGAAATTTCGTGGAGAGTGGGGATCCATGCAGATTGTTAATGGGATTGGGGTTCTGTTATTGGTTGCTTCCTCATTTTGAGAGGTGCTGCCTGTATTACAGGGATGGTTTAGGGTTCCCTCAAAATATTCTCTCCATCTTATCAGTTGCTCATCAATAGAAGTTAGCATATTTCCATTTTTATCTTTTATAAGTATATTTGTGTTCGGTTTCTTACCGGAAAGTTTTCTCTTCACGTTGAAAGGTTACTTTGATGCGCAGCATTTTCAGCTTCTGTGCGAGAGTGTTGAAATAGTTTCTTTTATCGTTTCTGGCTTGGCTCTTAACTTTCTTGATAAGGTTCGATAATTTAGCTTGTAGCTCGTTTTTACGAAAGAGGTCTTTTTCTGATAGCATTGTTTCTCTGGTTTACGCCGTTCTTCCAATACGTTCCAAAAGTCAACGGATAGCAATTTCGTTAGCGGAGTCACTGATAATGGTCTTAATATTCATCGATTCGTCATCTAAGTCAGAGCTTAGTTGAGAGATTGGTGGAATACTTTGATGTTTTTCAACAATGTAAGAAACTAATCTATTAACGTCTTCGGCTTTCAGTTTGTTGATGTTGTAGGTTCGTCGATTTAGTTGATTCGATACTGGGAGGTGTTTACGTTTGCGAAGCGTTAGTTTTAGCTCGGCTATCAAGAGGTAGTGGTCGGAAGCTATATCAGCACTACGCAGCACTCTGACGTCTTGTAGTCATCTTCTCGTAATACAGAAATGATCGATTTGGCTCTGAATGGTATATCGTGTGTCTCTCGATTGCCACGTCATTTTGTGGTGTACTTTGTGAGGAAAGTAAGAGCCACCTATAGCAAGTTCATGTGCCGTATATGTTTCCAGAAACAGAAACCCGTTTTCGTTTCATTTTGATGCTCGGTGCGCGCGTTAAAGTCACCCATTATTATAAGAATATCGTTCCTATCAACTTCGTGCAAAACGTGATTTAGTTGGTCGTAAAATTTTACTTTAGTTTCCAGGTCCTGTACTTCGGTAGGCGCGTAACATTGCAATTTTACCGATACTACTGTTGAGCTATACGTCTCATTTTTCTCATATTTGATCTGGGAAGATTAAGATTTGTCGATATTTCCCCATTAGTTTTTCCCGATTTGAACTCATCAATAATTAAAATTCGAATTTCTTCACAAACTGGCTTTCCACGCACAATTGTTTAATAAGAGATCAAAATAAGAATTAAACAACATTAAGTTTTTCTATATCTGGCTCTTCTTTATTAAATGTAAAAGTAAATTTTAATTTTTTTATTTTTAGTCGAATTTGTGCACTGTATGAATTAATAGTGGTCGAATTTATTTCTTTAAATGATAAATTATTTAAATTTTATTAAAATTTTTAAAATACTCTTTCTGGTTTTGATTAATATTTAAGAAATATGCCAATCAGGTCTTTTCTATTGTAAAACACAAAAAGTGGTTGGTTTACGAATTAATAGTGGTCAGGGGTCGTTTATAAGTTTGTCATTCTGCTTGAAATTTCCACATTTTTCGTTGGAGAACAAAAACGTTTACATTTCCTGGATCCTTGTAAAAAATTATATCGATTGGACGATGTCCATCCGTCCATTTGTCGGTTGAAATGGTGTTTATGAAGCCCACCGATAACTGCCGATCTTCAGACACCAATGTAGGTTAATTTCAAACTAATTTTTGTGTTTCTTAGATAGTTGTATTTAATAAATAAAACATAAATATAAGTTTAATACAACTTAACACATAAAATTTAAAAAAAATTTCATTTGAATAAATTCACACATATTTTATTGCCCAAATGTGTATATATAGCAAAAAAATAAATAAAAAAAGAACTGAAAATAAGCTGCCGAAGTTCCTTTTTTAATCCATGGTTGTCATTGGTAGAATGTTATTTTATTCTTCTTGTCCATTATGGTTTTAATTTTAATAACAGATAATAAAAACAGTTTTCAATTTGTGAAATTTTTATTATTTAGAAATTATTCATCTTTTTTCTTGCTAACAATACATTTTTTTCACTTTGTTGGAAGTAATTTTTATTAACTTCGAGAATTCGGTAAGATGATTCACAAATATCGGAGATATGTCTACTAACCCGGTTTTTTAAACGGTTTTCGTTTTTTATTTTCTAAAGTCTCTATATAAGCTAAGAAAATTTGCATTCGGAAATTTTTTTCATGAATTTTTGTGCTCAAGAAATGACCTCAATCGGTCCATAATAACCAAGATATGGGTCAAACCGAATTTTTGACTTTTTGAAGTCCCTATTTAAACTACGTATTTCGTTCCACCGGTCATTAATACTTTTATAAAATTTCAGCTTTTTGAATCAACCAAATTGGTTTATAAAAAGCTGAGCTATGGGCTAAAAACTGAAAGATTTTGTTAAAAATATACACACACAACCATTTATGCTCTAGCATTGCAATAACTATTAATATTGTTGTAGTTTTATATTAAGCCCTTACGCACTAACTTTTCTTATTATTTTTCTTGGATTGAATGAACAGTGCAAATATACTGTAATAGAAAAATTGACTAAGTGGAAAGAGACAACTATATTAAAAAATCCAAATATGACACATTTTTTATCAAAGTTATCGATAAATAATCTCAAGTTTTCAAAAAAAAAAAAAATAATAATAATGACATATCGATTTTAAAAATTTTTTATTTTAGTTTCAGCGTGTTTTTTTTTATTTTGTATTGCTTTTCTTTATTTGTTCCTTTCTATCATTCACCGTACCATTCTATCAATCCAATATTAATAAAATACAAAAAAAGCTAGTGCCATAACTTATGACACTAGCAACAGAATGCTCAGCATTGCTGTTTTTTTTTTTAAGCAAGCGATGGTTGTGGAACAAATGTATGTATACAATTTCATCGTTGGAGCTGATTCTCTTTGCACCGAGCCATTTCTTTAGGTTTGGAAATAGGAAGTAGTCACTAGGGGCTAAATCCGGAGAATATGGCTTATGAGGTACCAATTCGTAGCCCAATTCATAGAGTTTTGCCATTAAGACTGCACACGTGTGCACCCGTGAATTATTTTGATAAAAAAAACTTTTTTCTTGGTCATATAGGGTCGTTCTTTTTAAATCCTCATTAAATCGGTATAATAAGTTGGCATAATTTCGCCGCTTATTTTTTCCCCCTTTTGAAGGTAATCGATGTGGATTATCCCGCGTGCATCCCAAAAATTGTTGCCATCACCTTATTCGCCGACAAACTTACCTTGGTATTCTTCGGAGCAGGTTCAACCGGAGAAACCCATTGTTTAGACAGCTGCTCGGTCTCCGGAGTACAGTAATGGATCTATATTTCATCCACAGTTATAAAACGCAACAAAAACTCATTCCAATTGCGGTAAAACAACTCCAAACAATCCTTTGAAGTTGTCACACGTTTACGTTTATGGTCAATTGAGAGCAAACACTGCACCTATCTTGCAGATGGGTGTACTGACCTCAATTGGCCGTCCAGAACGTTCAGCGTCATTTGTACTTGTGCGACCACAACGAAAGTCAGTAAACCACTTTTTACCACTAAAATAAATGGTGCATAGTACCCATAGCATTTATCGAGATTTTCCTTGGTTTGATGTTTAATAAGCACTCGAAATTCACTTTTTTCCATCTTTTAGAAAAATACACGAGGTTGTATGTTTTGAACAGAAGGTAAACGCAAAGTAAATGACGACACTTGCTGAAAAGTTTACAGTAGTCTATTAACAGGCGGTACTTGATGGGAATACTGTTGCATTTCATATAACTACGAGGGAAGTTCGAAAAGTTACGGACTTATTGATCTGCTCTCGTATAAATGTGAAAATATTAAAGCATACTATTAATTTTTATTTGTTGATAGTGAAGGGTATAAAAGATTCGGCACAGCCGAATATAGCCCTCTACTTCCTTTTTTAATTTTAGAAATATAAGTTTTTTGAGATATTTACCCGCGAACTAAAAATCGTGAGATATGGACTATTTTAGTATTGAAAAAAGTCATGTTGTACGTCATGCTAACGATAACTTTAATACCTTTTTAAAATGTCAATCAATCCTGTATTATAAATAATTTGAAAGATATTTGTAAATTTGTGTATTTTTTGTACATTTTTTAAGTATTTTACTGTTTCAAATCGCTATATTACGCGAATCACATTAACATTAATTAAATTTTAATTTTGATTTAGTTTTGACGAGGATAACGTGTGTATCAAATATCGTTAAATTCGGAAGGTGTTAGGAAGTCAGCTAGTAGTATGTATGTACCTTCCGGATCACTTTTTCATTATAACGGTGTGCTCAATGGGCATGGCATATTTGCTACCGTAAATTTTTTGATATTGAACAGTAGAAGCGAGGGAGTAGAAAACTATTTGAAGTTTTCGACTATAATGATGAAATATATTGTCTGATTTTCCAGGTATGGTAATGGTTAATTTAAAATGCATTGAACTGATTCTTTAAAATATTCTAAAAGCAAAGTATTTTGATTTTTTCACTTTTAATATTTTCATAAATTTGTGAAATTTATTTTATGTACATACAATAAAATTACATTTAAGTTAGTAGCCAAAAATGATAAATCACGAGTTATGAGCATGTATTTTGTGTCAGCGAGAATATTTTAAATAATACTTGATATTTCTGGTTATAATTTTGTTGCAGTTGTATTTTTATATTTAATATGTTAACTTACATATTTATACAAAATTTGTTATTAATACTTCTCTATGGAGAGAATGTATTTCTTAGATCAAACTTACGAGTTAACATATCTTCCATCCCTTCATTTAAAAAAATTGAAATTTATTTGTGAATATTTTTAAAAAGGATAAAACAATAATGTATCTTTACAAATTCATGTGAGATTAAATTATAAAAATTCTTCCATGAAATGTTCTACGTGTGACTTAAAATTCTCAAATCCCAAGGATTTTTTACAGCAAACGAATCTAGTAAACACGTGTGCGTTAATCTACAAAGTAGTGATGAATACTGTTTAAAATCAAATGTTAATGTTTTTGGTTTGTAGGAAAATACTATTGTGGGTCCTTACTATTTCACTCAAGAAGAAAAAGGAAATCAAATAAATTTGCTATTATTGGTGAAGAATGAGTGATTCCGTTACATTTGGATCAAAAGCTTATCAAAGTGGGTTAATTTATATTTTTGTAAGTTGAAAGAGAACTAATTAACTTTTTTAACTTTATTTATTTTCAGATTAATCAAAAGTCAATTAACAAAACAGAGAAGACAAATACTTGTATGTAATACACTTCCACTATGAAGAAGCCCTAAGAAAACATAAAAATGAATGCAACAAAATGGTAACAAAGATGCCAGGCTTAGATAATAGTAAAAAAATGAATATTCCTCTTGTTGTATAAGCTGATTATGAATGTATTCTAGAATGGATGAATGTTCATAATTTAATTAACGCTAAGTCGATACAAAAACATACACCAATAGCTTATACTTACTATGTTAAGAGCTCATTTGACTCGCATTTAGATATATTTAGAATATATAGTGATGAAGATTTGGCAAAACATTTCTTTTTCAAACTTTAGTTAAAGATACGGTAGATATTTATAATAATTTTTTAAGTAAAACTAAACCAATGAATGAAACGAAGATAAAATTTGTCACATTTGTAACAAATTTTCATCTTTCGAAGAAGGGGTGGTGACAGGGATCACTGTCACTTAACTCGTGAATATAGAGGGCCCACGTATAATAAATGAAATTTAGAATATCAAATTGCTCATTCGAAATCGGCGTAAACAACAAAAGGAATATCCAATTGCTTTTTAAAATTCTTAAAACTAAGTATTCTACTATCTAAGTTAGGCATCTTTGTTACCATTTTGTTGCATTCACCTTTATGTTTTTTGAGAGCTTCTTCATTGTAGAAATGTATAAAACATGTATTATATACAAATATTTGTCCTCTGTGTTTTGTTAATTGACTTTTAATCAATCTGAAATTAAATAAATAAAGTTATAAAAATATGAATTTAGTCACTTTGATATGCTTTTGATCCAAATGTAACGGAATCGTTCATTCTCCTCCAATAATAGCAAATATATGTGATTTCCTTTTTCTTCTTGAGTGAAATAGTAGGGACCCACAATAGTATTTTCTTACAAACCAAAAACATTAACATTTGATTTTAAACAGTATTCATCACTACTTTGTAGATTAACGCACACGTGTTTACTAGATATCGCTGGTGGTAAAAAATCCTTGGGATTTGGGAATTTTAAGTCGCACGTAGAACATTTCATGGAAGAATTTTTATAATTTAATCTCACATGAATTTGTAAAGATACATTATTGTTTTATCCTTTTTAAAAATATTCACAAATAAATTTCAATTTTTTTAAATGAAGGGATGGAAGATATGTTAACTCGTAAGTTTGATCTAAGAAATACATTCTCTCCATAGAGAAGTATTAATAACAAATTTTGTATAAATATGTAAGTTAACATATTAAATATAAAAATACAACTGCAACAAAATTATAACCAGAAATATCAAGTATTATTTAAAATATTCTCGCTGACACAAAATACATGCTCATAACTCGTGATTTATCATTTTTGGCTACTAACTTAAATGTAATTTTATTGTATGTACATAAAATAAATTTCACAAATTTATGAAAATATTAAAAGTGAAAAAATCAAAATACTTTGCTTTTAGAATATTTTAAAGAATCAGTTCAATGCATTTTAAATTAACCATTACCATACCTGGAAAATCAGACAATATATTTCATCATTATAGTCGAAAACTTCAAATAGTTTTCTACTCCCTCGCTTCTACTGTTCAATATCAAAAAATTTACGGTAGCAAATATGCCATGCCCATTGAGCACACCTTTATAATGAAAAAGTGATCCGGAAGGTACATACATACTACTAGCTGACTTCCTAACACCTTCCGAATTTAACGATATTTGATACACACGTTATCCTCGTCAAAACTAAATCAAAATTAAAATTTAATTAATGTTAATGTGATTCGCGTAATATAGCGATTTGAAACAGTAAAATACTTAAAAAATGTACAAAAAATACACAAATTTACAAATATCTTTCAAATTATTTATAATACAGGATTGATTGACATTTTAAAAAGGTATTAAAGTTATCGTTAGCATGACGTACAACATGACTTTTTTCAATACTAAAATAGTCCATATCTCACGATTTTTAGTTCGCGGGTAAATATCTCAAAAAACTTATATTTCTAAAATTAAAAAAGGAAGTAGAGGGCTATATTCGGCTGTGCCGAATCTTTTATACCCTTCACTATCAACAAATAAAAATTAATAGTATGCTTTAATATTTTCACATTTATACGAGAGCAGATCAATAAGTCCGTAACTTTTCGAACTTCCCTCGTAGTTATATGAAATGCAACAGTATTCCCATCAAGTACCGCCTGTTAATAGACTACTGTAAACTTTTCAGCAAGTGTCGTCATTTACTTTGCGTTTACCTTCTGTTCAAAACATACAACCTCGTGTATTTTTCTAAAAGATGGAAAAAAGTGAATTTCGAGTGCTTATTAAACATCAAACCAAGGAAAATCTCGATAAATGCTATGGGTACTATGCACCATTTATTTTAGTGGTAAAAAGTGGTTTACTGACTTTCGTTGTGGTCGCACAAGTACAAATGACGCTGAACGTTCTGGACGGCCAATTGAGGTCAGTACACCCATCTGCAAGATAGGTGCAGTGTTTGCTCTCAATTGACCATAAACGTAAACGTGTGACAACTTCAAAGGATTGTTTGGAGTTGTTTTACCGCAATTGGAATGAGTTTTTGTTGCGTTTTATAACTGTGGATGAAATATAGATCCATTACTGTACTCCGGAGACCGAGCAGCTGTCTAAACAATGGGTTTCTCCGGTTGAACCTGCTCCGAAGAATACCAAGGTAAGTTTGTCGGCGAATAAGGTGATGGCAACAATTTTTGGGATGCACGCGGGATAATCCACATCGATTACCTTCAAAAGGGGGAAAAAATAAGCGGCGAAATTATGCCAACTTATTATACCGATTTAATGAGGATTTAAAAAGAACGACCCTATATGACCAAGAAAAAAGTTTTTTTTATCAAAATAATTCACGGGTGCACACGTGTGCAGTCTTAATGGCAAAACTCTATGAATTGGGCTACGAATTGGTACCTCATAAGCCATATTCTCCGGATTTAGCCCCTAGTGACTACTTCCTATTTCCAAACCTAAAGAAATGGCTCGGTGCAAAGAGAATCAGCTCCAACGATGAAATTGTATACATACATTTGTTCCACAACCATCGCTTGCTTAAAAAAAAAACAGCAATGCTGAGCATTCTGTTGCTAGTGTCATAAGTTATGGCACTAGCTTTTTTTGTATTTTATTAATATTGGATTGATAGAATGGTACGGTGAATGATAGAAAGGAACAAATAAAGAAAAGCAATACAAAATAAAAAAAAACACGCTGAAACTAAAATAAAAAATTTTTAAAATCGTTGATTTCATGTATGAGACGCTAGAGTTTTCAGAATTAATCCCGATATGTCATTATTATTATTATTATTTTTTTTTTTGAAAACTTGAGATTATTTATCGATAACTTTGATAAAAAATGTGTCATATTTGGATTTTTTAATATAGTTGTCTCTTTCCACTTAGTCAATTTTTCCATTACAGTATATTTGCACTGTTCATTCAATCCAAGAAAAATAATAAGAAAAGTTAGTGCGTAAGGGCTTAATATAAAACTACAACAATATTAATAGTTATTGCAATGCTAGAGCATAAATGGTTGTGTGTGTATATTTTTAACAAAATCTTTCAGTTTTTAGCCCATAGCTCAGCTTTTTATAAACCAATTTGGTTGATTCAAAAAGCTGAAATTTTATAAAAGTATTAATGACCGGTGGAACGAAATACGTAGTTTAAATAGGGACTTCAAAAAGTCAAAAATTCGGTTTGACCCATATCTTGGTTATTATGGACCGATTGAGGTCATTTCTTGAGCACAAAAATTCATGAAAAAAATTTCCGAATGCAAATTTTCTTAGCTTATATAGAGACTTTAGAAAATAAAAAACGAAAACCGTTTAAAAAACCGGGTTAGTAGACATATCTCCGATATTTGTGAATCATCTTACCGAATTCTCGAAGTTAATAAAAATTACTTCCAACAAAGTGAAAAAAATGTATTGTTAGCAAGAAAAAAGATGAATAATTTCTAAATAATAAAAATTTCACAAATTGAAAAGTGTTTTTATTATCTGTTATTAAAATTAAAACCATAATGGACAAGAAGAATAAAATAACATTCTACCAATGACAACCATGGATTAAAAAAGGAACTTCGGCAGCTTATTTTCAGTTCTTTTTTTATTTATTTTTTTTGCTATATATACACATTTGGGCAATAAAATATGTGTGAATTTATTCAAATGAAAAATTTTTTAAATTTTATGTGTTAAGTTGTATTAAACTTATATTTATGTTTTATTTATTAAATACAACTATCTAAGAAACACAAAAATTAGTTTGAAATTAACCTACATTGGTGTCTGAAGATCGGCAGTTATCGGTGGGCTTCATAAACACCATTTCAACCGACAAATGGACGGATGGACATCGTCCAATCGATATAATTTTTTACAAGGATGCAGGAAATATAAACGATTTTGCTCTCCAACGAAAAATGTGGAAATTGCAAGCAGAATGGCAAACTTATAAACGTGCCCTGACCACTATTAATTCGTACACCAACCACTTTTTGTGTTTTACAATAGCAAAGCCCTGATTGGCACATTTCTTAAATATTATTTTGTTGACTTTTAATTTATCTAAAATATTAATCAAAACCAGAAAGAGTATCTTAAAAATTTTAATAAAATTCAAATAATTTATCATTTAATGAAATAAATTCGAACACTATTAATTCATACTGTGCATAAATTCGACTAAAAATAAAAAAATTAAAATTTACTTTTACATTTAATAAAGAAGAGCCAGATATAGAAAAACTTAATGTTGTTTAATTCTTATTTTGATCACTTCTTAAACAATGGTGCGTGGAAAGCCGGTTTGTGAAGAAATTCGAATTTTAATTATTGATGAGTTTAAATCGGGAAAAACCTATGGGGAAATATCGACAGATCTTAACCTTCCCAGATGAAGTATGAGGAAAATGAGAACGATAGCAATGACATTGCCGCACCTCCAAAATAACATCTCTCGACAAACGGACTTGAGCGGCTATAATTAAACAAAATCGCTATATAAATGTGAATCAAATGAATTCACCTTATTTGTGATAAATTGAATATCTCCACAGCTGCAGACGATACTGCAATACTTAGTGGAACAATACACAGCATCCAGAAGACATCGATAATCTCGAATAAGAGTAAACGAACTCAAAAGTAAACACGTTACGTTTGCACTCGGTAGGGGAAATTGCCCGCCTGTCACGTTTAATAATGTAAACATCCCACATGTCTGACCATGTGCCATACATTTGGACCGACGCACGTTAATTGAATTTTGATTTTGAAATAAAAATCATTGATCTAGGAGGCGCACGGTGGCTCAGAAATTAATTTCATTAGCCAAAAGTCCAATTTTTTGTTAACATTTTATTGAAAATAAGGTGTCCAAAAAATTAGATAAAAATATTGGTAATTGTGGCGTGGCATGCTGTTGAAGATAAATATTTCATGTCATTTTATAAAAAATGTGAGTTTTGTAAATTTGATCAAAAGTAAATTATCATTACTCACTACTAATATCGATAATTGGCTGTATTTTTTATAATGTTAAGTAGGTAGGATGCTAGATAATGATGTGATGTGTCACTGTAACGTTTATACCTGCTGTGTTGTTAAATGTTTTCTCATATTTTAGTCAAATTTGAATTTTATTGGAATATAATTTTTGAGGGTTAAAAGGGGTTAAATAAATTTTACTACCAGAAGAAAGGCGAAAGTGTGCTCTTTAGCCTCATATATACTTTTGTACCTATCTGGACCCGTCTGTAGAACACTTTTTCCATTTGAATGAAATTACTCCCAAATTTTTTTCTATTAAATAAATTAAATAAATTTTAATACCAGAAGAAAGGCGAAAGAGTGCTCTTTAGCCCCATATATTTTTGTACCTGTCCGGACCCGTCTGTAGAACACTTTTTCCATTTGAATGAAATTACTCTCAAAAATTTTTTTTGTTTTTATTTTACCTGTTCATATGACTTAAATATAAATACACCAAGCCAAGTTGTGATAGGTATCTTAAGTATATTATATAATTACTATTCTATTAGTAATTTTTTTTAGCGTATTCTGTCCTTTGTACTATTTTTAGCCCTTTTAGTTTTTTAGTACTAAAAGCCAGTGGTATTCGAATATAAACTCAGTCGCTATAATATATCTAAGCAATAGCAATCAAATTTTGAAATCTTTATAAAACATGGGGAGTTTTAGCTATAAAGAATTATACGAATTAACACCAAAAAGCGGGAAGATGTTCTAAGTTACGTTCAAAGAAAAATAAACTTATATTTACGCAGCACCGAAATACAATTGGACTTGGAATATAAAACAACTGATTTCGTCGAAAATTTAACAAAGCGCTACAAAAAAGTTGGATGGAGCAAACAAAGATGTTATACCAGCTTTGAAAACTGGTTAAAAGACGAACTGCTGTCCAGGTATCTTTAGAAAGTACAAACCAAAACAACCTTGGGAGACCACCAAAATCACTCGACAAATGTAGCGATAGATCTAAAAGGCGGAAACTTAAGGATATCAATGAAGAAATCGGATACGAAAATATCAAAGAAACTTTGCTATATCAATTTCGATCACAGAAACAGCTCACAAAAGTTCTAAGCGCTAGTGTAGTGAGAATAAAACAGATTCTTAAAAGTATTCCAACACCAAGATATGAAAAACAGTTCTCAAATGAAGAGGCATTAGTATTATCTTTGGATTTCAAGTTAACAAAACAGAAATATACTCAGCTCATATTGCGTGCGATTGAAAAGTGCTCAAATCTCAATCAATCATATCATCACATAACTGTTGATAAGAAGAACTGTTTGCCACCTTCAAGATCTACGTAATCATACAGCTCAACGCTTGCTACTATCATTTAAAGGAAATGATTTGAAGAAATATGGAAACTGTTAACTCTCTTTTGCAAATGGGGATGAGATGGTTCTTCTGTACAAAAACAATAAAAACAATATGTATGTAAAAATACTTCAGACACAGTTGTGTTCATGGTGTCATTTGTACCATTGCGATTGATAAAGAATTTGGCAGACTCAGAGCCTTCGACCAGTAGGATGCAAATAAAGGATATTTGGAAAAATCAAACACCGTCTTCTACGAAACACTGCAGAATAATTAAATTTGAATTTAAAAATCAAGATGTCATTAAAAAAGAAGTCAGAGATATTAGAGCCCAGTGAGGTAAATTACCAATTAGTCCTAACGATGATAAATGGAAAAGTAGCCACGCTTTGATTGGTACAAAGGCTTCATCCAACTCCATTATATGTCAAATCACAACACCTTATATCAAATTACTACTTACATTGTTCTATACTTAATGCAGACTAATCATAAACATAATTGAGTGACACACTTATAATTGAATGCACTTCAAATAGGAAATGTTGTGATTAGTCAAGGAACGAAAGTTACTTGATATCATTGCCAACTCCATGATACCGAACGAGACAAATGTAATATTTTAATAAAATAGAATAAGTTAGAAAAGCTAGGATTCATTTAGTAAATTAGTATATAAGCTCCTACAATAACCAAAATAAATCAGCAGAATCAAATGATTAAAATTCACCTAATTTGTGATAAATTGAATATCTCCACAATATTTAAGGAATTTTGTTTAACAATATTTGTAAAGCTGTGTTGTTTTTTTTGCATATGTACTGTGTCCCATTCTAAAACTGAGCTGGAAATAAATCTGCAGTTTCCGAACGGCTAGTCTGATTTCATGAATTTTAACATAGAGGTAGTAGAAGTGTAGACGAGCTCAAGTTTTGAGCTTGGGCTATATAGACCTACCAGGGCTGGTCTACAGGGTCCAAATATGGACACCTCGCGTATTAACATTTTTAAAAAGATCATGATTCGTTATGTCTGAATCGATTTGAAAGATTTTATATTTATATTTTTTTTATATATATTTTGTATATTTTATATATTTTATGTATTTTCTATGAGAGGATTCTACAAGTCGAGATCCACAAAAAAAAAAACATGCGTACATTATCTCTTTTAATTTACGAGATATTTGGATTCAAATTTTTTGCTTTTTAACGTACCTTGGTTAAATTTTTTCGTTATATCGCGTCCAACTTTCAACCGATTTGTTTTATTGTTTTCTTTTTTTTATTAACAGCAAATAGCAAAATCGTGTACAGAAAGAATTTTAAAAAAATATTTACAGAGTCAAAAGTTATAAGCATTTAAATTTGAACTATTTTTTCCATTTTTTTTTTTTTGCCAAAAAAGTGATCGCATTCTATTTCTGTTATATAAAAATTTTCTGAAGTAACATATCGAGAGCTTATATTCAAAAACGGCTATCTGCAAAACCCCAATTGTTCAGGAGACCATACTGAACACAAAAGGTGTAAGAGATACATTTTTTTCTTTATAAAATTAGACAATGTATTAAAATTATGATGTATTACAAATCGGGAAATGAAAAAAAGCGATTGAATAAAAATAATTTAATTGATCGAACAATTTGCCCCTTTCAAAAAATTTAAACGATAGAAAAATCGATAAAATTCCTTACGACTGAAAATGTAGAAGATTAAGGAATATAAAGAAGGAGAATTCAGCTATGGTTTGCAGTGAGACTTTGGAGGTCGATTCCAAAATTTAATGGAAACGAAGCAGAATATGTATCATGGAGACAATGTAAAGAGTAGTAGAAAATATGTTTCAACATTAACAATACTTTGAAATAAACTAACAGGTCAGCTAGACACACAATATCAGGACATAACGTACCTTTGTATTTCTATGCAATCATAGCAAGATTGGATCAAGCTTACATTCAAAAAGACGAAAGACCGATGCACCTTATAGAACAAGAACTAAGATTTTTAAGATAAGGAAACCTTGTAGAATTTTATGATTTGGCTGCTGAAAAATGAACACTATTAGAAAATAAGGCCATATTGATTCATGGAAACGACTTATTAGCAGGGTCAGTTTAAATATGCACGAAAAAAAATTAAAATATGCTCTTGAATAAGCACGAAAAAATTGGATAATACGCGGAGAAATATGCATAGAAAAACAGACAAATAAAATTAAATTAAAATTTTCTTATAGAAATATGCATTTTTTAACTTTAAGATTATAATAGTTTTGGATTTTTTATAAAAAAAATAAAATATGTTAAAAATATTCACAAATAGAATTTGATGGCCATATTTGATACGTATGAACTTTCTTTACAATTATGTTGAAGTACTAACAAAATTACAAAATTATTTATACAGATAAGTTAATCAAACTCCAACAAAATCAATAAAAAATAGTGTTATAAAAAATAGTGTATATCTGCATTAAATCCATGAGATTTACCAAATACTTTAGCAAAAGCACAAGAATTAGAACTCAATTATCAAAGATCCTAATAATAATGATAATAATAATAATAATATAACAATAATAATAATAATAATAATAATAATAATAATTATAATAATAATAATAATAATAATAATAATAATAATAATTATAATGATAATAATAATAATAATAATAATAATAATAATAATAATTATGATGATGATGATGATGATGGTGATGATGATGGTAATAATAATGATAATAATAATGATAATAATAATAATAATAATAACAATAACAATAATAATAGTAATGATAATAATAACAATAACAATAATAATAATGATAATAATAACAATAATAATAATAATAATGATAATAATAACAATAATAATAATAATAATAATAATAATAATAATAATAATAATAATGATAATGATAATAATAACAATAATAATAATGATAATAATAACAATAATAATAATAATGATAATAATAACAATAATAATAATAATAATAATAATAATAATAATAATAATAATACTAATAATAATAATAATAATAATAATAATAATAATAATAATAATGATAATAATAACAATAACAATAATAATAATAATAATAATAATAATAATAATAATAATAATAAGATTAATTTTTAAATATAACAACCATAAAAGTTATCGACAACATACGAACCTGAACCAATGGACGTAGACATTACTTTTCAAAATTGTAGACAACCTACACAATTTAACAGACCTCAAGATAATTACAAACCAAAGTTCAATCCTCCAGTTAAACGACAAGCAGATGACAAAACAAAGCTCAACGAAAAAATAACATTAGGGAGGACCATCTTTTAGGACAATATTAGACTTGCCTTATATTGAAAAGAAAGACTTAAAGACAGGTGTTGATACTTACATCAACATAACTGTTTTTATTGTTGATTTAGTTGTCATTATTAAAAAACATTTTATTCTACTCTTTATTTCTGTTTAAGTTCAGTTACCTAAACATTTTATTTTATGACCTAATTTTGTATTGAGTTCATTAACCATTGTTATTGACAAAACAGAAATTAATGAAAATATTATATTATTAATATTATTAATTAATTGTAAAAGAATTTAGCATATAAGAATGAAATATAAAGAAAATAATTTATCAATCGTTTTAAGGCATTTAAGGTGTTTTATTTGATTGATTAGCGTTCTTCAGGTTAAAGTGCTTGTAAGATCAAATAAGGCAAAAATAGTTCAGTTCAGATTTATGTGTTTGAATTGAATTAAACTATCGCCTTATCGTACATTTTGGTGACCCCTAGATTTTCATAATTTACAAAGCTTCCCCCCACCAGTGGTAAGCAGCTTTGAAAATTAAGAAAAAAACACGCAATAATTTACCAGGACTACCAGTCCTTACACAATAATTCAACATCAACTAGTTGTGACGCTAAAGGCTATAAACCACAGCAGTTTTAGTCAAATCCTTTCACATCTCTTCAACATTTGTATCGCGGGACGCCTAATATTGGTATCCTTGTCTATTTTTTTTCTTCAAATCGTCAACTTAAAAGAAGGCAACCTAACATGGCAAATTTAGAGAGTCTTATGTCTGCAGCAAGTGAAAGCAACTGAGATAGAAAGAATTATTTCAAACATCAAGAAGGCCCCCCAAAATCGGCGAACGCTAGATTTCTACAGAAGTAAAAACGAAGAGCTAGTTGCATTGTGGCAGGGCTTTGAAAAAAGAGAAAACACGATTAGAAGACATAATACGCTATCAGCCAGCGATCCATATATTGTCCAAAACCTGCACAAATCTATAGGTGAAATATACAATGAGACACTTGAGTATCTTAAGTCTCAGATTCATAAGTTTAGCGTCTAATGGCTTGACGCCAGCAATCAGAAAAGAAACATTAACTAATCCATCTGATCATGAGGTATTGTCACCTCAAAGTAAAGGACTAGCTAGGAGACTAAAAGCTCGAATGACGGCATTAACACGTTTATTAAATGGGTTATCGTTGGCTGAAGAGGGTCATCCGCCACAATTTTATGAAATTAAGAGTGAAACCATAAAAAAATTGTGAGATCAAATTCAAGAATTTTATGATGAATTGTGGAATGAAGTAGAAGATCCTACAGTATTGGAACTTGATGCGAATGAATACCATAATCTGGATGACTCAGTTTCAACATTATTTGATAGAATTGGCAGTACTGTTAGATCAACACAAACGGCAGCATGTAGATGGTGGATTACAGTTGTGAAGCAACCCAGGCGTACATAGCTCATTGTCTCTACTAAAAGTTACAATTCCACAATTTAATGGAGACTGTTTAAAGTGGTGTCAATTTTATGAACTGTTTACGGAAATGTCGACAAGCAACCTCTACCAAACGTACAGAAAATGTGGTACCTCAAATCAAACGTTTCAGAATTACAAGACAGCATGAACACTACTTCAGAAGCGGTATGATAACAAAAGAGTCATAGTAGCCACTTTAGTAGACAAGATCCTTAATCAACCAGCAGGAACCAAGCCTAGCACGTCAATTAAGACTCTTCATGACACTACCAGGGAATGTTTGTTGGCGTTAAATAACTTAAATGTTAACACTTCATCTTGGGATGCTATAATCATACAACTACTGATTAAAAAACTAGATCGTGCTCCCTATATTCGATTTATACATTCTATAACTAAACCAAGAGCTGTGCCAACAATGAAAGAGTTGTTCTCCTTTCTTGAGATTCAATTTCAGTCAATGGAGTCATTTGGTTATAAAGAGAAATTAACTACATCTGTGACATCTACGGATAATAACAATTGCAAACTGTGTACCACAGTGAATCATCCTATCTATCACTGCAAGCAATTCTTAAACATGACGGAATCAGACAGGTTAAGGTGGGCACAGCAACACAGACTTTGTCTTCACTGTCTCAGAGATGATCACGTAGCAAAAGTTTGTACCTCCAGTGGATGTAAAAAATGCAACAAAAAGCATAATTCATTATTACATTTACAAGAAAACATACAGAAAAAAAACAGAAGACATCAGTTCCGCATATTCAACCCACAAACAAAAGAGGAGAGACGATTACAGTCTCATCCACATCTATGAAGCCAACAATAGGGCATCAGAAGTATGTCATGTTAGCCACCGCAAAGGTAGTTATCAAGGCCATAAATGGTATCACACAAGAATTTCGAGCTATACTAGATTCAGGTTCGCAAGTAAATATTGTGACTGAACGACTTATCACCAAGCTATCCTTTTCTCCAACGGAATCGTCTTTATGCATTGTTTATGCACAGCACCGCGTGAATGTTGAGATGTTCTCTACAAATAATGACTTTTCAACAAACTTGGAACCGATTGTCCTACCAACTATCATTCCGGCACAACCAAATCAAAACTTTGATGTTTCAACTTGGAACATTCCAAGTAATATCTACTTAGCAGATCCCAGATTCTATCAGCAAGGGGAAATCGATGATCTACTTGGTGCAGAATTATATTTCAGTCTTATGCAGCCTGAGGCAATAAAACTGACATGAGGGGGTACAACGCTACAAAACACGTTACTTGGCTGGATCGTGGGTGGCTCCGTACGACAAACCATTGCTCATAGCTTATCACCACCATTTACATGTGCAGTATTTGGCGAGGAGTCTTCACTAGAGCAAGCGGTCGAGAGACTATGGAAACTCGATGAAGTAGAAAAAAATTAAAAGATCCTGTCCCTAGCAGATGCCCAATGTGAAGCCCATTTTATTCATCATACTCAAACTAACACAGATGGTCTCTTTATCGTCATCCTTCCATTTCGGGAAAACCCAACATCATTGGGTGATTCGCATGCCGTGGCATACAACAGATTTGTTAGTTTGGAGCGACGACTCCAAAAGTATGAAAATATCCGAATTCAGTACACGCAATTCATGAGAGAATATGAGCAACTAGGACACATGCAAAGGGTAAACCTAGATAACGTACTACATCCAAGATATTTTATTCCACACCACTGTGTACTAAAACCTGATAGCACCACAACAAAGTTTCGGGTAGTGTTTGACGCATCAGCAAAAACATCAACTGGATATTCATTAAATGACTGAATGTATACTGGTCCAGTGGTGCAAAGTGAACAATTTTCCATTTAAATTCGTTTTCTATTGCCAAAGTTCGTTTTCTCAACCGATATTGAAAAAATTTACAGGCAAATACTAATCAACCCAAACGACCATTAATATCAACTTATTATGTGGAGGGAATCGTCGCCACTTGCCTATTACAAACTCAACACAGTAACATATGGGACACGTGCAGCACCTTACCTGGCCACGAGATGTCTATAAAAAATAGCTAATGGGAATTCTCTCAAGTTTCCGTATGGCTCTCAGATGCTAAAAGACAACTTCTATGTGGATGACGGCCTTGGAGGTTCACACAACCTCAACATAGTAGTGGAAACGCAAAAGGAAATCATAGTTATGTTGAAAAAATATGGATTTAGTTTGAAAAAATGGTGCACAAACCACCCACATTTGCTCAAAAATATTCCAACCGGTGACCAAGAGGTTAACTTAGATTTCGATAATAACAATACTAATTCAATAAAAACCTTAGCAAATCTCGAAACGAACAGTAACTTCCGATCTTGCAAAACTATTGGATCCCCTCGGTCTATTAGCTCCTATGATTGTAGTAGTAAGGAAATGGGAAGGCAATAGTTGTTTTTGTTTTTAATGAGGAGGAAGAGGAATTTTGAAGAGCAAATTGTATGAAATTGAAAACCAATGAATTTGTTTTTGTAATTTTTCTTGTGAGTGCATTAATAGGAGGAAAAATTGTTTTGCATTTTATGAAATTGAAAATCAATGTATGTATGTATATATGTATGTATATATGTATGTATATATGTATGTATATATTTATGTAATTATGTTAAAAGTACATACAAACAATTTAACAGGGGAGAAAATTTTTATTTAATTATTTATTTTTTTTTGCACTTTTAATTGTGATGAAATTAAAAACTGATGACTTGTATAAATAGCGTTTGAGTATTTTTGGTTTATTCATCTACATATTTTTATATGGTTATTTTTGTTTTTGTAAAGTGGAAACTTGAGAATTGTTTTGTTTATATGGAAAAAAATAACTTTGTGTATGGTTCTTTGACATTAATGAAGATATATTTTATGTTGTTGAGTATGGTCCTGATTAATATTAAATATTCTAATAACAAATTAAGGGGAGCATATTTTATTCACATTAAACATTTTTCATATCTAGAATATGTTTAAAATTTATTTATGGCTCAATATTTATGTATTTATAATATTTTCTCAATTTGAAATATTAAGAGATATACCCAAATTACTCTTCTTTGGAGATAAATTATATTAGATATAAATATAATTGTCTGAAGTAAAATTATTTCAATCAGTTAATAAACTTTTTAAAAGGCGGAACAAAAATGGAATCAAATAAGATTACAAATGCTGATATTGTTGCGGCTTTCAATAAATTAAAAACAAGACCATATCTAGCGGCAAAGGATTTACTACCATCAAAGCCATATAAGGTATTAAGTATGTTCCGCCATAAGAATAAATATGGAAATGTGGTGATAGCAAAGCTTGAAGAGGGAATGTTATATCTTCCCAAACGATATAATAATTTGGAAGATAAAGTAATAGATGGAGTTAATAATGAACAATTTACTTTAAGAAGGAAGTTAGATAATGGTTTATATGTTTTGGAATTGGAAGAGGTAGTCAGCGAAAACTCCGCTGGAGAAGACGAAGTGGGAGAGTTTTTCATCCCAAATTCTCAACCATATTTCAGTTGGGAAAATAGTAAAATTCCAAGAAATTCTTAATAAAGAAAATTTGTTAATTAGTATATAAGTATCATGGTTTTTAAAAACTAACTAATTGTAAAACGAAAGCTTTATAATAAAGATGTTACATATAAAAATTCAAAAATTTCTTAAACATTTTGATGGTTTAATTTTTGTTAAACATCAAAAAAACACTGGAAGAGTATTTGGCACTTATTAATAAAACTGGGAATTATAATGAAGAACCTATATCATCTAAATATGGATTACACTTCAAAAACTGTTCATGGTCGGATGATAAAGCAAACGTTTGTCCTGATACTTGTAACTGTAGGAAGCATATATAACTTATAAACAAAATAGAGGATTTTATAAAAAGATATTATTTATTATCTAAACTTCTAAAATAAGTAAATATGGAAAATATTTTTAATTTAAAATATGTTAATTTAAAAAAAATAATAATAAATAAAAAATAATACAACTTTAAAAAGATTTTTTTTTACAATAACTTCTTGCAATCTTGAACTTGGTAAGGTTCTTATTAATTTTGAATTTTAGAAATAATTTTAGTAAATAATAGACTATCTATCAAGAACAACATATTCAGAATAATGAATACATCCAACAACACTAAAATTGAATCAAATTATATTTCAAACAAGGGTCAAATTGAAATTCAAGAAATCTTAATACTGCCGCCTATAGACATTCCACTATTCCTCGCATTGCATGATGGTCGTGATAAAATTCTCCTGGAAGTTTTACTAAATGTGGAAAAAGAACTTGGAATAAAAACAAATAAAAGTATTTAAATAAACTTAAAACTAGCATATCATTTTCATCTAAATTAAAATAATTAAAAATATTTAAAATTTTTTTAAAAGTAAAATTTTTACATCTTAAATAAATAAAAATGCAACAATAAACACCACAAAACATTGATGATTCACTTTGAATTCGCATTTTATTGTAGACAAATGTTTTAGAATTTCGGTTTAGAAATGAAATAAATGGTTTTATTGGAGGTTGACCTGCAGAGCAAAAAAATTCTGCTGGTTTATTTTCAGGGAAATAAAAAGCGACCCAATGCTGTCCAGGCTTATAAGATGGATCAGTGTTGGCTATGTAAAATGATGGTTTTGTAACAGGTGTCTTGGGTAATTTATTGCTCGCAAAAACTCCTTTAAATTTATATTTTGTATAATTATTTGAATTTAAAGTATTTATAATATTTATTGAGTTCATAGCGTTTGAATTATAGTGCGAGACTTATCAATTTCTATTATACTGTCAAATTCACAATATACTAAGTAGGTAATTGCCTCTGTTATGGGTTTCCCGAAACGTCCTTCTATTCGAATAGTTCCTTGATTTATTAAATTTCCACAATTAGAATTATTATTGTGATCTGGTGTTAAATCAAAAGCTAGTAAAAAAAATCCGCTATCAAAAAGTTCCTTTGTAATTTGATGACCTTTATCAAAATGATGGATTCCGGTACCTTTAAATAGGGTTTGATAACCACGAGTGCTTAATATTCCTCCATTGTTGTAGTTAAATTCTATTGGCTGTGCTGGAAATTGTACTCCATTAACAACCAAATTAAATCTTTGTAAATTAAAATGTTGAAAGTTGTATGGATTTTCTTTTCTATCTCCAGTATAAGCTTTGTTCGACACCATTCCAAAAATTAAGAAATTTGGTAATTGTCCAAGTATAACATTATCTAGAGATAATGAATGGTTTCCTGGATGTATAGTGAAGGTCTTAATTTCTACTCTCTTATACGGATAAATTACATTTTTGCTTTGTAATACATTATGATGTGCCATTAATATACTACTATTGATAGTAAGATGATTTATATATAAATTAGCTTCATGTATTCTTAGATAAGATTCATTTTTATCCCCACTTTCTAAAATATAAAATTCTGGTTTCTCCAAATTTAATGTGACCTTAAGATCAACATTATTAAGCAAGTACTTTTGTTGATTAAATACATCTACATGAAGTTTTCCGAAAAGCTCCACCTTTTTCCCATCCTTAAATAATTTTTTTCTTTTATCTAAACCGGGATTTTCTTTATCGATTAATGAATTAATTTTATTCACATCAGTAGCCCAACCACACGATTCAAGATGGGTAGATCTAGCATCATTTCCATAATTGAGTAATGTTTCCATATATGCTCTATAGTGATAGTTGTTGTCAGGTTGAGATACACTTTTATTATTGAAATGAACTGAACAATTCCTAAAAATGGAATGCAACAAGTTATTAACAACGCCTCCAGTTCCTTTGAATTCAAGCACTAGTCTAAGATAAATACTATTAAGATCTCTATTCCCCAATGATACAAATTCAATTGTACTAGAGTTATCCAATGAAGCAATTGGATTATAACATATTTCTTCTGTTTTAATTACACTAGTTTGAATTGGGGGAGATTCAAATAAATCCAATTCACTTTTCATACATTCTATAAATCCCGACATTTTAAATTTCCAAAAATATCGTTAAAGTTCTTTCCTCTACAACGTTTGGATTTATTATGCGGTTTTTGTTTTAAGCGTTTAAGTTTCATATGCTTCCCTTTACCTTTCTGCACTGTTTTTATTTTTTCAATAGTAGCTTCTTTGATATTATTCATAATTTTTCTCCCTTGATTAAATAGAATATCTTTCACAGGTTTTGTTCCGATTTCCTCCAAAATTTCTCTTCCAATGTCTAATGACTTATTTTTTAAATAATTTAATCCTGTTCTCAAGAATGGTTTCAGGTGTGAAAACAAAGATGAAAACAGTGATCCAATACTACGTCCATATTGCACAAACCTTGGTGTATGATATATTTCACCAATATTTTAAACATTATTTGCAGACTGATTATTATAATAATTTGTATACATCACATCCATGGTTATTACAAAAATGATTTAAAATTTTACTAAACATTTATTTTATATATTTTTTAAAGTGTAGAGTACAATAAACTGGTATGAATTCATTCAAACTTATTATTCCTCCTTCATCATTTCGAATCATTATAGATATATTATTAATGTTATAAGATTCAATAGGAAAATATTCAATTCTATTAAAATGAATATAATTTTTCAATGTGGATATTGAAAATATTTTCAAACATTTAGTTTTTTTATTACCTACATGTCGTGGTTTAATTATATCAGTGTAAATAAATACAATTTCATTTATATCTGGTGAAAAGACTTTAGTAAAATAATTTGTAATATTATCTGAAAATTTGGTTAAAGATTTGTGCAGAATGTGGTTTGTTGATGTTAAAATGGAATCCTTTTCAACGTTTTCTAATTCATCTCTACTAGCATAAGAATCAAATTCGTTGACTTTCCTTTCTGTTGCTAAATTTATTTGTGAGGTATCATTCTTTAACTTATTTAAAGGATCTGATTTTTTATCACTTAAATCTTTTTTTTCTGTGAATACATTACTTTTTGGAGTATCACTTAATTTATTCAAAAGTTTTGTTTTATTATTAAGATTGGGGTTTGTTATCATAAAATCATTAGAGCTTTCTAAGAGTTCGTGACATTTTATTCTTCATATTCATTATTTGCACTATGCTTCAATATTTTTGTTTTCCCATGTACTATAGCTTGTGTGTCGACATTTGAAATTGTATTTCGTTTTCTACGTTTGGCAATGTTTTGATTATTTCTTTCCAGTAATGAAAATGAAATATCTGATAATCCAACTACCCAGTGATCATCCAAATTTAGAGATTGTGTTAACAAATTTGTAAAAGTGTTTGGAGTATTTTTATAAATATCCATTGAATTATTACTTAATAAAGTAACATAAATATTTTCTTCTTGTATACTTGAAGCCATCTTTAAAAAGAATGATTAATATAGTATGTTGTTTGTTATACATATATTATTTACTAATATCGTTCTGATGAATCCATGAATTATATTCTTTTCCGAAACCAAGCCATTTTACCAATAGTTTTTCTCCTTTTCGCTTTAAAATTTTTTCTACCAAAAAAATGTTTAGGGCTTTTGTTTTTAACAATTCTTCTTCATAAAATCCACCTTTAATAATATTTCCATTAAAATCTGCAAGTTGATATGATATAGGATTGGTTACGTAAATTTTGTTTATCTTAAAAACCTCTGTAGACCAATTTGGTGTATATCCTTTCTCAAATTGATTTTTATATTTACTACTGCGAACTAAATCATTTAATTTATATTTTCCTCCTTTGAAAACCTTCAAATTACTGTATACAGTATTAAGAAGTTTCTGTTCATTTTTCTTATTAACTGAATTGGGTGTTGTTTTTATAGAACGATGATATGAAGAATTATATTCGTTCAACAATTTATTTAATATATCTATCCATTTATAATTTCCCTGCATACTAAATTGTTTCCACGTTTTAGTTTTTAAAGTTCTATTAAAACGTTCAACTATTGATGCCTTCATACTTGAAAAAATGTGGTAATGGTTAATTTCATATTCTTTCATAAGAGTTTTAAAATAAATATTATAAAATTCTTTCCCTTGATCAGAATGGATATTTTTGGGAGATTTTCCTTTGTTTAATTTTATAATATGTTTTAATGCTTTCGAAATTTCTATTCCTCTTTTAGTTTTTAGTGGTAATGCGTATGCATACTTTGAAAATACATCAATTACAGTAAGCATATATTTAAAACCTCTATTAAATTTTGCATACGGTATCATTTCCACTAAGTCAATCTGCCATGTATCTAAAATACCCTTTTGAATAAATCGTCGGCGCTGAAAGCTCTTTCTCGCTTGACGATGTAGTTCATCAACAATAATTCTTTTACTCATATTTATATTTATAGAATATTAATGCTTCACTTCATTTAAATGTCGTGTACTAAAGTGTAAACATGTTTCAACAGTTTATATATCCATTCACTATGATGATTTGTGGTCCCTCTGGTTGTGGGAAATCCACATTTTTTATGAATTTGATAAAAAATCAACATTTAATATCTAAAAACAGATCGTGTTATTTGGTGTTTTGCAGAAAAAAATTCTCTTCCGGGAATTAACATTGTAGAGTTTATACATGGTATTCCAGAGGATTTTGCTACTGCAGAAAATGAATCGGTTTTAATAATATTGGATGATTTAATGCTTGAATCATCTAATAAAAAAGTGTGTGACCTTTTTACTAAGGGATCTCATCATAGAAATTTAGCTGTGATTTTAGTAACACAAAACATTTTTCATAAAGGTGCTTATTCCAGAGATATTTCTTTAAACTCTAAATATATAGTTATGTTTAAAAATCCTAGGGATTAGTTACAATTTCAATATTTAGCTCGCCAAGTATACCCAGAAAACTCAAAAGCTCTGGTTGATGTATATAATAACTGTACGCAGCAGGCTCATGGTTATTTATTAATTGATCTCACTCAACAAATACACAACGTATTAAGATTTAGAACGGATATTTTCAATAAAAATCACTATTTAATATTTGCAAATAAAAATAATGACCTCGAACCTAAAACTGTTGAAGGAGAACAAACATATTCTTTACGTTCTTAAGAAAGCAGATCCTAAATTACGAAATGCAATACTGAAACATGTTGATGATGTTGTTATTAAAACAATAAATGAAATTCTTTTTAATATAATTAATGAGAACCATAAAATCAATAATGCAGTTTTTGACAAAATAAAACCATATAAAAATACAATTAGAAAAGTTTGTTCACCAGAAACCTCAATGAAACAAAAGAGGAAACATCTAATTCAAAAAGGAGGATTTCTACCAATTATTATTTCATCCGTTTTAAGTGGAGTTATTGGAAAAATTTTAGAAAATGTCAAATAATTTATCCAAATTAATAGTTCTCAATCCATCAACTTACGATAAATTTAAAATTAAATATTCTGATTCCAATTTTCTACATCGAAAACTAATACTAATATATAGTTCACACACACTAAAAGATATTAATAAATGGTATTATATTAAATAAGAATTAGCCAAATATTTAATTGGAAGCCAAATATCATCTTCTCATCAAACTAAAAGTTCTAAATTGAATAACTTACGTGATAATGAAACACAAACTAGGAAAATATATAAGAAATATATTGAAACTCAAACAATGCAACCAGAGTCAAGTAGTGTAGGAACACAATCTAATATAAATTTACCTAAGGAAATTTATACTAATGAAAATTATGATGAAATTGATATGGATACAACATTACAAAAACTTAATCCTACTTCTGCCTCTTCAGCAGCTAAACGACTTAAACATTTTTCAAATAATGGAACACCAAAAATAAGAATATTGTTAAAGGATGAAAATCACAAAAATTTGAAGCAATCAACTTTACCATATCAATATTCTCCTCGACTAACTAGAAATCGTTAAAAGTTAGATTACGAAATAGAAAATGTACAATGGAAAAATATTTAAAAATAAAACACATTTATTATATAATAAAAGACATATATTTATTATTGTTTCATTGTGATAACATAAATATCAGAGTCATTTTCATTAAAAAAATATATTTTTATAATATCTTAAGGAGTTAACTCTATTCAATAGAAATATATACATTTGAAGTTCTGCTTATGTAAACTTTAAATAAAATTAGAAAATATGAAAGTATTTAAATTATTAAATGTACAACTTAAACATCTACATTCATTAAATATTCATCATCTGATGAATCTTTTAAAAATTCTATATACTCACTATCAATATTCAAGAAAATATCGTTATCTATCTCTGTAAAAAAGTTATCAAAGTCACTTTGAAGTCTAAAATGTCCTCGCGCATAAGTATTTATTTGGTCAGAAGCAATAATTCTTTTATCATCCGCATAACTCCAAACAACTTTATGTAATTTCTGTGTATACAACTGGTCAAACTTCGATCTAAATGTATGCCTTGTATCAGAAATTATTTTTCTTTCAAATAATGACCTTTTGTAGTCTATTATTGACAAATTTTGTATACATGATTCCTTAACTCCTTTAGATTTCTTTACTTCCTCCATGTCAACCGTTTTGAATGAATACATTTTTAATCGAAGTCCCACAAATTCCTTCATAATTTTCCCGCTATTCTCATCTTTCATCATGCCTAGAACTTTCTTATTTAATATTGGGAGTTTAAATATGTTATTGGGATACTCTGATGTATCAAACCTTAAGCCAATATCTTCACGAATATCGCTATAAAAATCATCTGTTTTTATAGTGTATATGAATGAGTCTGTATCCATATAATTCAATGTTAAATTAGACTGAAATTTTGGTTTCATGTATTGATAATGAAAATCATACATTTTCCATTTTGAAAATAAATTGGTTTGTTGTAAGTTGTTGCATAATCTTTAACTGAATTGCAAACATGTTTTCTGAAAATTGAGTTATACTCGAAAAATTAGGCTTTGAAATTAATGCTCTAGCTCCTTAATGATTACGCCTTGTTGTTTCCCAATCTGTAACAATTTTTATATCTTTGCGTTTATGAACATTTTCCATAGTTTTTCCATATACAGAATTATTTAATGATTAAAAAAAATCTTTTTCAAAAGCATTTTTGTTCTGTGGTATATATTCAAATCTATATGGAGATTGTCGAAATTTGAATGCTCTGTGTATTTTTTTTAATATCAGTCCATTCTTTAAACATTGTTTAAGAACTCTATAATGGATCTGATATTTTGTTTTGGTGTTAGGTCTGCAATCAGCTTCCTACATTTAGATTTACCAACAAATTTATTTTTTGGGCAAAAGGGTAAATCATTATGAAATTCATGTAAATAGTGTGGATATTCTAAATCTACCTCCAAAAAATATCCAATATCAGATGTATCCGATATTGTAGTTACATCAATATCTTCTAAAGCCGCATCATAATAAATCCACTCGAATTCTCCATATGGGAGATATTCTGACATGGCCCAACCATATAAATTGTTATCATCTAGATACATTAAATATTCTGAAGGCTTACTACTATCAAAGTCTTCTAAATATTTATTACTTGCTCTAGAATATCTCTTTGAACATTGTACTAGTCCTTCTCTAATACCGTCTTGTATAAAATTATACATATTGACGTCACTTAAAAGTTCTAACCTTATGTTAGTTGTTCTTAACATCGCATCCCACGATAAACCTGGAGCAGTATAATATTGGCATGGGTCAAGTTTGTATATACTTTTACAGATACATCTAAAATTTTGAAAAATATCTGTTAAGAGGAGAACATCTGTTTTTAAATATAATTTTGTGTAATCTAACAAGTTATTACATTTAAAAGTTGTCCAAACCTATTTAGCATGATCATAAACTTCATGCGAATTATTTAAAATATTATAAAATTTTTCTTTAGCAGGAAGATTAGTTTCATTAAAGCGCTCCATCGAATCAATATAAGAATAGGGAAATACTCCTTTTCTTCTGAGTAAATCAAATTGTTGTTTGATTATAAATTTTATTTGGAATTTGAAAATCACTGTCATTTAAATTTTTGGCTAAAGATTCTAAGCTGGAGGCCACAAAACGAAAAGAGTCTAAAAACCGAATTTCAAATCCCTGATTTTCTTTAATTGTTATAAACTTTGATAACGATATATATAGTTCTTTATTAAGACGAATTACCTTTATATCTCCATCAAATTGTGAAAGTTCTTTCATAAATAAGTGACAATCATAAGAGGAAAAATTATGAAAGAATACTGGTATGAATTTGGCTATTTTATGCTCCTCTAAATTTGCCAGTTAAATGACAATGATCCCGTACTTTGTCCGCTCCTAAAATTTGCTTACATATGTGACAAATTGTTGAGAGGTTATACAAAATTGTTTCATCATTGGAGAGTGCTGTCATTGGTACGACCTTATTTAAATAGTTTCCGTAAATTTCTTTTGCGTCATTAATTAAATTTTCTATGAATATTGTAGGAGCATCATTACCAAAATAAATATTAAACTTATCTAAATTATCCTTAAAACTACACTTAATATAATAACTAAAAGCACAAGCTATATGTTTTTGTATATTTACTTGCTCGTTATCAATTTTCTCCAAATACGTCTCAAAATCAGCATATATAACGAACGGTACATCTAACTCCTTCTGATAATTTTTAAAATATAAAATGTTATTATCACCCTCTGGCATTTTCGGTACTACTTTTTTGCAGTTAAGATAATGATCTTCCATTATCCTCTCATTTGGAGAGTACTGCAAACATGCGTTGCAAATGAAAACTCGTCCATGGTGGGAAGTTAAACTTCATCTTACTAATCTGAAATATTTGAATAATAATAATTTAATTTATAAAATATGTAGTTAATTTTTATTTAAATTACCTTCCGATATCTTTAATGTAAACGTAGTGACACCATTCTTCGTCCATAAGAAGAAGAAGATTTATGTGGTGATTCTTTACTGCAGATGTGAGGTAATACGGTCCAACTATAGTATTACCTTCGCAGCCAAATACATTTATGCTAACATGTTCATTCTTGCTTTCAAATATCTTTATATCTTTTAACTTCATTGGAAATTGAAGTTTTTCAAAATTTAGCACTTCATTTTCCACACATATTTTCTCCTCATTTATTTGAATATTTCCAAATCCATTGCAATTCACAAATCCATTTACTTCATTATATAAGAATGAAGCGATGATACACCACTTGAAACAATATTCATCATCATTTGGATAGTTGAAACAGGCATCTTTTTTCTTTATCCAATGTGGTAATGGTATATATTTGGAGCCCCTAATGAATGAAGCCTTATTTATATTTATTTCCAAGTGCTTCATTCGTATTAGGGACCATCCACTATCCCTCTCCTGGAATTCTGACATTTTTTTACAAATATACGTGTATTGTGCTTTCAAAGATTCTTCAATATTATCACTTATGGTTAAAAGTGACATTTTTGTTCTATGTGTTATGGTGGTTAGCATTATTTCATCTTTTACAATTTTAATATATTCGCACTCCACTTCTAAATTGTATTTCCATGTTATGTTTTTATTTATAGCGTTCTCCAAAATTTCAAAAATATCATGGTTTACATCTTCTAAAAACTTTTGAGGATGCAGAATTTCCTCTTTTTGTTTTCTGTAGAGGTATGTCAGAATTCTTTCTTTGAAAGCGCTTTTAATACAACTAAATTTATTAGAAGTAGAAGGCACACTTCTACCACTGACATGGGATGCGCTGGCATGAGTCCTTTCATGCTCCTTTAGATGTTTTTCTTTTGAAAACCATTTCCAACATTCCGAACAATGAAGGATCTCATGTCCTTCAAGCATCTCTCTTTCCACAAAAATTGATTTGCAATATTTACATTTATAAGAAGGCATATTGTTTAAAACTTACGTGTAATCACTTTTAATTAAGTCAACAGACTAATGAAAAAAAAATATATATTTAAATATTGATCAAAGGTTTGACATTTTTATACATTTACGCATACAGATACACACTTATGTATGCATATTCCTACCAAAATGTTTTTATTTTTTTTTAACGGAAAAGTATTTTGCTTCGTTAAACACTTTTAATTCACCAGCAATTATTAAATTTAAAGAATAATTCTTAATGCATAGGTGTATTAATAAAATAATTTTTAATTAAAAATTACTTCAAATATGGACAGACAGAAGCTTACATGCGAATTTTGTATTAATGAGACCTTTTCCACAAAGTGGTATAAAAAAAGGCACTTTATGAGATATCACAATTTTCATAAAGATAAAGCAAAAAATTATGTAAATAAAATAATAATAAGCACTATATAAGTTTAATATATTTTTATTAAATAAATAAAAATAAAAAATAAAAAATAAAAAAACTGTTTTATATATAAAATTTTAGCTATAACTAAGTTCAAATATTGCAAGCCCATTTGAAGATTGACGACCTTTGTAAATAATAGTCCAGTTTTTATCATTCAATTGCGTTAAATAGGGATCTTCCTTGTTTAAAAATTTCACGAATCGTTGCGGAAGATAAAACCATTTATTGTTATTTATATATGTGATAACTTTTGACCCATATTGTGTTTCTTTCCACTCAAAATTTAAAATTTTGAATGGCTGATGTAAGGGAATATCATCAATTTTTGTATACTCTGCCTTAATACCAAGAGCCAATTTAATAATTTGTTCATACATCTAAAAAAAATATATATATATGTATATAAATACATGAAAAGTTAAATGCATTTTACAATAGTGATAGCTTACCATTCTGCTAACTATACTTTGAAGTATTCCTCAGATCAAATGGTAATAAATATGATTTGAGTCCTGTTTTTATACAAATTTAAAAAATACTCCTTTATATTTAAATAAGTAAATTGAATACTTTGAGTATTTCTCTTTAATATTTCAAATAGAGGAAATATTAATTTAGCTTTCATATAGAAATATTGAGTTATAAACTAATTATGTAAATAAAATATACTCCCATAGTTTGTTATTAGAATATTCAAATTAATCATTTCAAATTGAGAAAACATTATAAATACATAAATATTGAGCCTTAAACTAATTTTAAACATATTCTAGGTATGAAAAATGTTTAATGTGAGTAAAAAATACTCCCCTTAATTTGTTATTAGAATATTTAATATTAATCATGACCATACTCAACAACATAAAATATATCTTCATTAATGTCAAAGAACCTTACACAAAGTTATTTTTTTCCATACAAACAAAACAATTCTCAAGTTTCCACTTTACAAAAACAAAAATAACCATATAAAAATATGTAGATGAATAAACCAAAAATACTCAAACGCTATTTATACAAGTCATCAGTTTTTAATTTCATCACAATTAAAAGTGCAAAAAAAAAAATATTAATTAAATAAAAATTTTCTCCCCTGTTAAATTGTTTGTATGTACTTTTAACATAATTACATAAATACATACATACATATATACATACATACATTGGTTTTCAATTTCATAAAATGCAAAACAATTTTTCCTCCTATTAATGCACTCACAAGAAAAAATTACAAAAACAAATTCATTGGTTTTCAATTTCATACAAACAATTTGCTCTTCAAAATTGCTCTTCCTCCTCATTAAAAACAAAAACAACTATTGCCTTCCCATTTCCCTACTACTGATTGTTAAGGCCAAAATATTTATTGAACACCTCTGGCATCATGAATTCGATTGGGATGAACCATTAACTAATCATCTATGTGCATTTTGGAGTACATTTAGAAACGATCTAGAAGATCTTAACAATTTTACGATAGCACGACACATCTTCCAGGGCGAAAACCGAGTAAAAACACAACTACACGTATTCGCAGACGCATCTGAAAAGGCCTTTGGTGCAGTTGCATACATTCGCGCAATTCTTAAGAATGGCCAGGTAATCGTGCGAATACTCTGTGCAAAATCAAGAGTTGCGCCATTGAAGCAGCAGACATTACCTCGACTAGAGTTATGTGCAGCAGTTTTAGCAGCACAGCTTGCTCACAGACTAAAGATTGACCTGCAGTTGCAAAACCAAGCTACATTTCTATGGACTGATTCAGAAATCATATTATCATGAATATACGCACAATCATCTTCATACAAAACATTTGTCGCGAACAGAGTTTCAACAATTCAGTCACTAACTCTAGCCAAACAGTGGCGCCATGTACGATCAAAACACAACCCAGCAGATATACTCTCCAGAAGACTTCGTGCAGTAGATCTGCCAGCATGTAACTTATGACTATACGGACCACTTTTCCTTCATGGGATAGCGGAATCATGGCCATCGAAATTCTTACCTCAATAAATTGCCAATGACATTGAGAAAAAGAAGGTGGTTCCTGTTACAGCAACTATGGTATTAAACAGTAACCTTATATACGGAATTCACCACAAAAATTCCTTTACAACCTTACAGAAGGTTTTGGGTTACACAAAATGAATTTCGACCAAAACACATTTCGCTGAGTCCTGAATAACTGGATGATTCGCGATTTATAATTATTTGTGCAGATCTCCGACTTCAAGAAGGAGATATCTGAATTAAAGAAAAAAAAAACCAAGTGGACAAGTTCAGCATAATTAGCAGCTTATCCCCATTCCTAGATGAAAATAACATTTTACGGGTAGGAGGAAGATTGGAAGATTCTAATCTATCATATGACGCAAAACATCCCATAATTCTACCCTATAACGACACGATTTCAAAACTTATACTCACAATGTTGCATGAAAAAAAACTATCATTGTGACCTACAATCATTATTGGCTATGTCCAGACAACAATATTGGATCATCAAGGGTAAATCAATTGCAAGAAATATAGTCCAAAACTGTGTACGATGTACAAGAGCAAAAGCTAGATTATTTTCTCAAATAATGGAGGAACTACCAGCAAGCAAAGTCACCCCATCACGCCTATTTATTAAATCTGGTGTCGACTACTGCGGACCGTTTTGGGTTCATTATAAGATAAGGGGTAAAAAACCTCATAAAGTTTACATAGCATGTCTGTTTCTCAACGAAGGCTGTACACCTGGAAGTTGTAACTGAATTGACAACGGATGCATGCATTGGAGCCCTCAAAAGATTCGTATCACGCCGAGGCGATGCGAGACCATATATTCAGACAATGCTACAAACTTCATAGGTACACGGAATCAGCTTGAAGAACTAAATCAAGCAATCTTTGACAATAACTTACAAGAAAAAATCTTACAGTCTTGCAGTAAAGAAGGCATTGAATCAAATTTATTCCACCTCGAACACCTCACTTTGAAGGCTTATGGGAGGCAGCAGTAAAATCCACTAAGCAACTTTTACTACGAAGTGTTTCAACAGCGTAGGAAAAAGGAACTACTAGTAGAGTAAAGGGGTTGCATTCAACATAGTAGGAAATGTAACAAGGTCATTGTTTGGAGTGCTGGACTCAGACTACGCCAGTGAAATGTCAGACACCATTAAAAAGGCGAAGGTCGAAACAGACTATATTTTTAAATTACTTAAAAACCAAACATCAATTATTGATTCCACTATTAATATAATTAAACAAGACTAACTCAGCACACAAAAACAACTAACGAATATTGTTGCAAGGAATTTTCAGAATTTTCACTTTTGTTATCACCTCATCAGCTAAGGACTGACTTAACCACAATAAAAGCACATCTACCAGTATAACGTATGCTTCCAATTGCAGAAAATAGTTTGGTTCAACTATACAAGCTAATGAAGACAAATGGGGCCGTGACAAAAGACGAAGTCCTCTTCGAAATTAGGTTGCCACTTATCGATCAACAATTCCTAGAACTCCTGAAGATAACTCCGGTCCCAACAATAAGAAATAACGCTCTAATATCCATCAAACCAGATGTACCTTTTCTAGCAGTGAATCCCCACAGAGATGAATTTATTCCATTTACAACCGACGATTTGTCAAGCTGCACTATAACAAAAGGAGATACATATGCTACAATAAACAGCATAGATTTAAAAAGGATATAAATTCCTGTGAAATTAATATCCTCAACAGCCTAAACACAGCCAATTGTAACCTTACCCGGCTGATAGATAACACAACATGGACGCAATTGAAAAATCCGAATAAATGGATCTTTGCCACCGCAACAAAAATAGAAATTTCAACAGTTTGCGGCACTGAAGCCTCCCAACATCTAATAAGAGGCACTGGAATAATGCAAATAGAACCAAATTGCATAATTAAAAACAACTTTCTCACTATTCAAGGCCACTTTGATGCATCAAATGCTTCCATACTTCATACATCCAACTCAGGCACATTGATCAAATTAGCGCTCCACAAGAGATCAAAAGAATTTTTAATAATACTAACAACCAGTTTGAAACCCATCTAAATCAACTGAATAACCTGCAAAAACAACTTGATGAGTCAACTCTTGTACGATTACCAGAGCTGATCAGGTCCCAAAGCCAACATCACCATGCCGTAAGCTACACTGTACTTTTAATTTCTCTAATCATTTTAGTAGCCATAATCATAATCAAGCTATACTCAACCTATAAACCCTTACCGCGACCTGTTACCATCGACATTGCAGATATCAAACCCAATGAACGCTTGTCACCAGTGACCGTTGGTCAACGCGGGGGAGAATGTTGATACTTGCATCAACATAATTTTTGTTTTTATTATTTATTTAATTATCATTATTAAAAAACATTTTATTCTACTCATTATTTCTGTTTAAGTTCAATTACCTAAACATTTTATTTTATGACCTAATTTTGTATTAAGTTCATTAACCATTGTTATTGACAAAACAGAAATTAATGAAAATATTCAAGTTCAGCAATTATGCAAACTTTGTTTATTCTACTTACTAAGCAATTTAAATTAATTTACTGTAAAAGAATTTAGTATATAAGAATGACAAATAAATAAAATAATTTATCAATCGTTTTAAGGCATTTAAGGTGTTTTATTTGATTGATTAGCGTTCTTCAGGTTAAAGTGCTTGTAAGAATAAATAAGCCAAAAATAGTTTTAGTTCAGATTTATGTGTATGAATTGAATTAAACTATCGCCTTATCGTACAACAGGAAAATAAACTTTTGATAGGAGCTACAAATTGTTATATACAGGAAGGAATATATAAAAATAAATTGTCAATATTTGAAGAGTAAAGACTATAAATGGATATTCGACGATTAAATATTATCAGAGTAGTATTAACAGTAAAAAAAAGTTTTATGAAGTAAAAGACTTAGAAGCAAATAGATTTCTTAATAGGGAAATAGACAGAATGTTAAAAGAAAATGTAGTAAGACCAAGTAAAAGTCCATATAATTCACCTATGTGGATAGTTCCAAAGAAAGGTTTCAATGAGGATGGTACACCGAAACAAAGATTGACGATTGACTATAAAAAACTGAATGAAGTGACAGTAGCAGATAAATATTCTATACCAGAAACAAACGTAATATTGTAAGCATATTTCAAAAAGGTATGTATAATATTTTATGAGATTATATAGGTAAATTTTGTTTTGTATATATAGATGATATAATAATATTCTCAAAACTAGATCATACTGAACATTTAAAAACTGCCATAGATTCATTAGCAAAGGCTCACATGAAGATTTCATTAGAAAAATCCCAATTTTATAAAAAAGAGTTAGAATTTCTATAATATGTAATATCCTATGAAATAATTAAAACAGATTCAAAGAAAATTGAAACTATTGATAAATTCCCAGAGCCAACAACGGTTAGACAATTAAGAAGCTTCTTAGAATTAACAAGTTATCATAGAAAATTCGTTAAAGATTACGCCTTAATTTCAAAACCATTAACTAAATACTTGGCAGAAGAAAATAGTAAAGTTTCGACAAATATATCGAAGAAAATTCCAGTAAGTTAAGATGAAGATTAAGAAAATTATTGATAGGTTGAACTAGCACAACCAAATTTCGGTAAAAAGAATTTTAATCACAGATGCGTCACATGATGCAATAGGAGTTGCTGCTACTCAAGATAATAAACCAATTATCTTTATTTCCAATACACTAAACCAGCAGAAAGAAATTATGCAACTTTTGTATGCAATAGTATGGTCATTGAAAAATTTTAGAAATTATTTACAGATTTAGAAATTCACACAGATTCAGATTTAGAAATTCAGACAGATCATCAACCATTAACTCTTGCATTGTCCACTGGAAACAAGAATACGAAAATGAAAAGATGGTACGCTCTTATAGAAGAATACTTACCAAAAAATGGTGTAAAATGGTACAACTAATGTAAAGGGTGATCCGAAGTGTTTTTTGTCATTTTCAAAATGCAATAACTACGAAACTAATAAATATATTTTCTGAATTCTTTCACAACCTAACTCGTATAATTCCAAATAATATGTAAATAACATATTATATCGGTCGAAGTCGTATTTTTTAAGTTATAACAAAAATATGAAGAAGGGTGAATGTTGGACATTTTGGATAATAATTATGGTTTAATTTAAAATAGAGTCAATTAAAAGTCTTACGTGTACATTAACACAGTGGTGCCAAAACAATTTTTTTTGGAAATAATTCTGAAACTCTAGAAATACTGGATGTATTTGAATGAAATTTCACATGGTTAATCCAAAGGTGTATTCCAATTAATTTGGAGGATCACAGGTTCTTTGCGGGACTGGGGACAGGGGGAAATTTTTTTACAAATCACCAAAATTTCATTTGTGATTTGATTGAACAAAACTTGTAGATATAGATAGTCCTTATAATTTTCTACAAAAAATGCGCTTACATATGTGGGATATCTCTTTTACTTTACGAGACATTTAGATCGAAGTAAAATTCTGACCCATTTTTGGACATATTTTTTTTAAGCTTTTTTAACTTGGCTGACACAATTTGAGTCCCAAAAATTTTTCTAAAGTATTCTCTGGATACTGTACAAAATTCTAAATAATTTTCGCGCAAAAATGGTATATCTATGTTTTTTCGATAAAAAGTTATATTATTTTGAAATAGAAAATTGAAAAAAATGTGATTTTTCTCAAAAGTGTGGTGACATTTTTTTTTTTACTTTAAAATCTGTTATTTTCCTCTGGACCATACATTTTTTTATGTTTCTACAGGAATGCTTAACGTAAATGCATGTAAAGCAAATTCGAGGTAACATTCTCAACGCTAGACCTATCCGAATTTCGTTAATTTTAATTTTTTTTATTTATTTGTAGAGCTCAACATGTCAAAACTGAAATTACAAAAAAAAAAAAAAAAAAAACACCTTGATTACATATCTACATATGTAATATACAGAAAATATTGACATAAAAGATTTATATTACTTAACATATTATATAAAAGTTATACCGAATATAGATCTCAACATCTTTAGTATCAAAATTACATTGAAATTTGGGAACGTATAACCCTGATCGCCGGAAATAGTCAGATAAATTAAGTACTTGACAATATACACCATCATACAATTTTAGTTAGTTTTGGTTATATTAATTGGTACAAATTGAGGGTGCTATCTCTAAATTGCGTCATTTAAAAATAACCAACCGAAAGGATAGAAGCTTTTCAAATAATTAAAAAAAAAAAAAATATGTCCAAATATATCTTCAGTTGCTCTAAATAACACAAAAATTTGGGTTACCATGCTAAAATAATCTCTACTCACCAGGTTTTGCAATACTTTATAATTTATTGCTCAATTATGTTCATTATTCAGAAGACGTTCAGATGATCATTTATTATTATACAAATGAGTACTTTTATTTGTATAACAGTGATATCGTGATTACTCTTCACTTCAATTTTGTGCAAAAATATTTCGTAACTCTTAATTTCCTAACAATATCGGTGAAAAAATATAAGAAATTCTACATAAATTATATAAACTTGTATAATCAATTACACAAATATACAATTAGTTAGAATGAACTACTTTTCTCCATTTAATAGACAAATTTATTGCAAATTTAAAACATATAATTCTTTCTACCAAATCACAATGGTTCCAAAACGAATTTTTTTTTAATATAATTCTGTAACTTTAGAACTAAGGGATGTATTTGAATGAAATTTAACATTGTTCTTAGCAGGTCGGTGGCAGGGGGTGGTGCTCCAAAGTTGGTCACCTCGGTCATGAAAACTTTAAAAAAATCGCCAAAATTTCATTTATGATTTGATTGAAAAAAAAAAAAAATACACATAGATAGTCCTTATAATTCACTATAAAAAATACATGTCTGGGATAGACACATCTTCTACTTTAAGAGATATTTAGTAAAATTTTGGCCCATTTTTGGACGTGTTTTTTAGTTTTTCAAATCGGAGGGAATTTGGTGTAACAGTCTCCGCATTAGCCCTATCAGAATTTCGTTAATTTTCTTTTTCTTTTATTAATTTGTGGAGCTCAAAAATGTCAAAGCTGAAATTAAAAAAAAAACTTAATTATATATCTACATATGTTCCCTAAACACGCACGATTCTGATAACGTTGATCATTCATTCAGTTATAATTTATGAGAAACATGATTCTCAAAGATGCATTAAATAGCAATAAAATAAATAGTAAAATAAACAAAGAAGGATATTTATAAAATAATGAGGAATCAATGTTTAGAGAAATATGAATAATAATTGTATGTATTTTTAAATATAGTAATAAAATACTAATATAAAAATTTAGTATAAAGGGCATTGATTGCAAGAAACAGCACTTCAGTTCTTTGTTACAATAAGTTCATAAGTTCTCATAATTAATTGTAAAATTGCTAAGAACACAAAACTTATAAATTAAATAAATAAAGCTAAGAATTAGATTAGGTGAAAAGTGAGTGTTTTATTTATCAACAACAAAATAGATCCATGGTGGATCTTAAACCGCAACATACCCTATCATTATAATTGTTGTTGTTAAAATTTGTGCAAAATTTTATTATTTATTATATCACTTTTGCCTCCGTAAATATTTTTTAAAATTCTTTCTTTACGCAATTTTGTTATTTGTTGCTAATGAAATAAGAAAAATCCAAAAAATTTGGTTAAATTTTGGCCCACTTTAACGAAAAAACTTCATCAAGGCAGGTTCAAGCTCAAAACTTAAACTCTCCTACACCTCTACTACCACTATGTGCAATTCTATTGAAATCAGAGCAGCCGTTTCGAAATTCCTTAATTATTTCCATTTAATTTTTTCGCACACTGTGCAATGCCCCCAAGTATGACAAACTGTCACACCTGAGTACCAATTTGAAGACACGTATTTGAACACGACTTTCCCCTTGGTTAGGAGCTGAGCACCTAGTCACGACACCTGGTTGGAAAATGCAACTCAACATCGCACTTATGCTTAAGCTCCCGGCTATTTGGGTATAAACCACAGGCCCCACGATGCTCTCCAAGGGGCCAAACCAACTGAAACCATTGTTCCAGAGGCTCTTGACTCCCGTGCTGCCTAATTTAAGTCTCCAAGTGGTAAAATGACTACTTTCGGTTAAACTCCAAATAGTTCGAGACTGGTGGTCCTCAGCTTACCACACATCAGACACACATGGACATAAAGAACACACATAGCACACTCCAACAATTAATAATCGCCCTCACGAGCGGCTCATTGGCCACATGATGTGACTCCGGCAAAGGACGACACGAACAAAAGTAACACTCACGACACTTGACTAAGTCACCGTCACGGGTCACCCAAGCAACTCCAAAAGGGATGCAAAAATGAAGTGGAGCACACTGGACAAACAGCCAATACAGCGATAAGCTATACAAAGCCTATTGGAACTGCAGCAACCGCAACCAATGACGGTAGGAACAATCGCATGAGCTGGAACAGACATTACACGTAGAAAAGGCAGCATCGGTGTCATCTGAGTCCGCTAGGTCTCATATTTCTCTTAGCAAAAACTTTGCGCAAATGCACCCAACCTCCCTAGTGTTCTATCGTTCTCTAAGACCCTACTATAATCCCATCCCGCCCCGGTATGAGTGATACCCATACCACCTAAATCCATTATGTCATCATTGTATGGAAATGTGGTTATTACATGTCACGAATCTTCTTGCCCCTCCCACATCTGCAGTTCGCAAAGTCGGACAGACCTCTTATGCAAAAATGCATTAAGTGAGCTATGTCCTGTCGGTAAGAAACCAAAACTCAAGTCGAGGCCAAAGCCGGGCATTCAGCTACGAAGTCCGCGTCACATATAATTTTATACGTTACCTTCTCTTTGTCACTGTTTGTTCATCTCGTACTCCACCTAAAAACAAGTGCCTTACTATATCTAATCTCTCCATTTGCCAAGTCAGAAGCAGAAAGCCAATCATGAACAAGAAGTGGTAGTCCATTCTAGATTTTGAAGATAATACTACGACGTATTATCTCCAAATCAGCTCTTGATACACCTAGATGTGAAGTTCGTCGGTCGAAACTATACGGCAAACTGGCATACACAATATCATAGCAACCCGCTGACACGACAAGACCATGTTTCTACCATCAACAGATACGACTGTCTCATACTCTACAGGAGCACCAAACGCTGCACAAGCAGCAAAAGGCCCCTCAATATAGTACAGACAGCAAGCCTGCTAAGTTCCCAGTCATTTCTAAGGATGCGTCTAACATTACCTTCAACAGCAGTCAACTTGTCTCTGACGTGAGTAAGATGAACTAAAAAGTTCATCCTCTCCTCCATCATTATTCCCAGATACTTGACCACGGTTGAATGTCTGAGACTAATTGAGTGGAGGACGACCCCAAGATAATTTGCATTGAGCAACACTATCTCGTTTTTGTCCATCGCCACTTTGACGCCTGCACGACGTACGTCACGTATGACCTCCTCACCCCTAGCTGCCAGCTCAGTACCAGACTGACCTTCCACAAGGATGAGTAGGTCATCGGAATACGCGCACAACTTGTATGAACGGCCGAGATGTCTCAACGGAGGATACATCATAATGTTCCAAATGAGTGGACCACAAATGGAACCCTGCGGACAGCCTCGAGCAACGTTCCTCCAAGCCATGTCGCTGGCACCTACCACACAAGCATTTTTGTCACTGAAGTAACTTCCAAAGAACTAAATCCCGACAGCCCACTAAGAACACTATCCCACGAGAGATAGTCAAACGCACCCTTAAAGTCCACAAATATGCGTAAGACATATTTGACAAACGAGTCGCTAACACATCTCTTAACATGCATCCAGGCATCCTCGACACTCCTACCTGTCCTAAACCTAAATTGGAGCACGGAAGTACGCTCATTGGCGTCCTCCTTCAGTCTATTTGCCATTACACTTTCCATGACTTCTCTAGGTACCGGAAGGAGACTGATGCCCCGGTAAGAGCGATAATTACTCTTCACCCTATCAAGAGACATCAGGAGAACGACAACGCGAGCGCACTTCCAAGCCCCAGGGAAATAGCTCTCACTAATATACTTCCCAAAGACGCACTCCAGATACTCAGGTATGGCTTTCTAGATGCTTTTACATATCTCTCCAGTCATACCATCCATACCCGATGACTTTCTGCTTTTGACCCGGCAAATACTGTCCGCAACTTGCGATCTATCTATCTTTGGAGGATCAACCATCTCCCTAATGAGAGGAGAGTTGTCAACCGACTCCGCACTAGTAAAGAAAACCCCCAACAGTTCGTCAGTACAATCTCTCCAAGTCGTCAATGTAACATTGCCAACCTGAAGAAATGCTATGTCTGCCTGCCTAATATTCTTGCCCCTACAAACATGATAAACAGTACCCCAGGGGTCATCCCTATTGTCCCGTATGAAGCTCCTCCAGTCGTCCTCTTTAACCCTAACAATCGTGTCCTGGTACGTTCTCAAGTTAGACCGATAGTCAGCTTCACGCTGAGGAAGATTATCAACGTCGGTACGCCTGGCCTTCTGGAAACGATCCGGAGATGCCTGACGATCCTTTGCATCTGATCAAACTCACGGGTCTACCAATTAACTTTGCCGGACATGGTCTTTCGACATCGACCATGCAAAGTGTCGTTAGCTGAACACATCCCCTGATCTATCTGTTCAACTTGGCCATCTTTAGTTCGTGCCCTAAAGTCTTCTAATGGCTGCGTTAAAGCAGACGCCCTAACAAATTTCGCGTAATTGTCCCAGTTCATATCCACGTCTCTCCACCTTCTAAGAGGTGCTGTCACCCGCGTTCGTTCGTATTAAGAAACCCCAATTTCAATGAGTCACACACCTTCCACCTAAAACTAAAAGCCGTCAGCGCCGCCCCATTTGCAGCTGTAATGTCTATGTCAGTGACGCCATTAGGACCATCGAAAGTATATATTTTATACGAAAGTAGCGTATTTTATACGCCGACGCTGTTAATATCCACTCGCTGAGCATGTTACCTCTCATGTTTTACAATCATTATAGTATATGGTATTTTCTCCCACTTTTCTATTATAATCTATTAAATAAAACATGTGGAACTAAATCATAAAAATTCTTCCATGAAATTTTCTACGTCCGACTTAAAATTCTGAAACCGCTAAGATTTAATTAATATTAACATTTAATAGATAATAATAGAAAAGTGGGAGAAGATACCATATGCTGTAATGATTGTACAACATATACGATTTATACGTATATGTTGTACGTATAAAACATATATGTTTTTGGCCCTAATATCCACAAAGCCAAACCAATTGTAGTAAATAATTGGATAAGGGTGTAATGTGTATTAATTCTGATTTCAAAAATCGAGTAGCTACATATATGTCTGAAAATGATAAAAAAAAAAAATTTAAATCCCGAAAATTTTTTGACTTCAATTGAGCATAAAGTCATAGAGCTATTAAAAGATATGTTGCAAAAAAAAAAAAAAAAAAAAATGCTGTTGAACGAAGGGGATGAAGCATGTACTTTCGAAATGAGATCACATCAAACTAAAATTATGATGCTATAAAAAAAGATTTAGCACATTTTTCATTCGAATAATTACAATGTTTTAATGAAGAAAATGAGCGAATTTCAAGAACGCGATAGTGGATGGACGTTAACTGAAATATTTCATGTGGAATTAAATATTAATTAATATAAATGTATAAAGGATTCTTAATATATTTCTTTATCAGCAACAATATCAAGTAAACACGCGTGGGTTAATCTACAAAATACTGATAAATGCCGTATCAGCGTTATATTCAGTCAACACCAATTCTAATAGATGTTCATCATGCAAAATCATAGATATTAGTATTAAAAATTGTAAACTTTGCATTACCAGCGAACAAAATAAAAAATTTGAATTAAATAATCCAAAAATAATGTGTTATTGTTTTTGGTTTGGAGGACATTACTATTGTGGGTACATACTGGTTGTTAACTTCGCCTGCAACTTAACGGATGTCTTACGAAAGTGCTCTTAAGAATTTTATCAAGTATATTCAAGCGTTTATATAAAGATTATTCTGGTGTGTTTTCAAGTGGATTTTTTGCTGATCGTGTTGATACATTTGTATCTTGTATAAATTTCAGCAATTAATTCTTAAAATAGATAAGGGGTTTTGGATATTTAGTATACAAGTTGTTGTGTGCATTGCATACATTTGCATATTGATTTTGCATACAAATTGTTCAAGGCAATACACTGCGACTGCGAACCTTGTTAGTGCGACGTCAGTGTCAGTTCTTCACTGTCAGGTCTTTTTTGTTATAAGTTTTCTACCGCGTCTTCGATTCTCGTGTCACTGCTAGCGTAGCGACAATTTTTTCACTGACACGTCAAGGGTGTTTAGTATTTCACTGCTCGTGTTCTATATTGACGAACCTTTGTTCTTTACATCGGCGAATTTTAGGCTAATTACACCTTCGAATTTAAGGCTTCACTCCGGCGAATTTGGATTACAAAGTTTGAGCACATAACCCTCAAACATGAACAAGTTTGGCTTAACTCAATCATCATTTGAGCAAGCTATCCCGCTCATAGATGAAGATTGTTATGGAGAATTGCGGAAAGTACGAGGCACTCTGTCCCCGTCCCAAACCGGTTGAGGATTGGTCGGTGGTGGTCAAGGATGAAGGCGGTGCTACCTCCGAGGAGGTAATCAATAAGGTGGTGGAGCAAGTCTACAAGAGAAGCGTTCGCTTGGGTGGGTATTAGTCCATGGGACGTTGGTAATGGAGAAGCCCAAGTTAATGTTGTCCTGGAATGTACTGAACGGGTTAAGGACCTACTGTGCTGCTGGTGTATATATGAAGTGGTTGTGTTTTCAGGTTCGTGCACAAGATGCGGTGCAGGCTTTAACCTTGCGCGTATGAAGATTGAGTGAGGACGTCTTTCGTCGCTGTGGTTCTGTTGGCCATTGGATAGATATGAATATCGGGCTCCTGAAGTGTGATATGTCGAGGATGCCTGAATGCATGTTAGGAGTATATATATATATATATATATATATATATATATATATATATATATATATATATATATATATTCATCAAAAAAATACTATACTGTATCGAGCATCTTTAAAGCTGGAAATCGAAAATCATGTCGAAAAGTTGCTGCGTCATGGTATTATAAAGACTTAACTTTCTGCATACAACTCACCAGTATGGGTTGTAAGTAAAAAACCTGATTCAGCAGGTAACACGCAATACAGGATGGTAATTGATTGTAGGAAATTAAATTCTGTAACTATTTCAGACCGATATTCCAGAAATAAATATCGTAACGTCTGAATTAGGCAAAAATAAATTTTCTTTCAGTACTTGATCTAAAGAATGGCTTGCATCAGATACCACTAAAACCATCTGATTATGAAAAAACCGCATTTTGAGAAATACGAGTTTACAAGTTCAGATGACATTTTGCACGAATATATTGGACAAATTTGTTATGTTTACATTGACAACATCATTATATTTACTAAAACAGAATAGAAACATTTCAATAATTTGCAAACGATTTTTTAAACGTTAGAAGAAGCCAATCTTAAACAACTTGATAAATGTAAATTCCTTCGAAGAGAAGTTGAGTTTTTAGGATATATTATTTTCGCAGAACGAATTAAAACAAACCCTGCTAAAGTCGAAGCAATAGCCAACTTCGATCTTTCTTAGGCTTGCCTGGCTACTATCGAACATTTATTATAGATTATGCAAAATAAGCTAAACCCATGACAACACTACTAAGAGGGGAAGAAGTACAAATTTCAAAAAGTAAATCTTCTCGTATTACAATACAATTAAACTCAGAAGCAATAGAAGCATTTAACAAAATAAAATATTCTTTAACGTCAGTAGACATTGTCTTAGTATACTCGGATTTTACGAAAGACCTCGAGCTTACAACCAATGCCTATAAATACGCATTGGGCTAATTTCCTTCCAAAATGATAAGCCTATAGCTTTTATTTCAAGGACATAAAAACAGAAGAGCATTATGCTACAAATGAGAAAGAACTCCTCGCAATTATTATATTCCGAAATTATTTGTATGGCTCAGTTAAAGTGAAAATATTTACTGATCATCAGCATCTTATCTATGCTCTAAGTAATAAAAACAATAACAGCAAAATGAAGCGCTGGAAAGCTATTCTAGGAATATTACGAACTTCTCTATAAGCCGGGCAAAACAAACTTTGTCGCTTATACGCTTTCAGAAATACCGTACGAAAGTGATGTCAACACTTTGTAGCTGCAAATAGTGATGATAAATCTCCACATAATTTAATATTACACGATACCCCTATAAATACATTTAAAAACCAAATTTTGCTTAATATTGCTAGTGATTGTGTTCCCATCCTATCATAGGCATATAATATCCCAACCATAATTCAGTGCAGAAAATTTTAACCCCATCTTAATAAAATATCTTATTCCATCAATCACAAACTGCATAAAAACATCTGAACCAATCAGTAAGATTCTCCAATAAGCTGGTTAAGGTTATTCTCAATGAGCAACAACAAGAAGAAATTATTTTAAATGTCCATAAACGTGCACATAGAAATGCAAGGGAAATAAATTACAAATACTTAAAAATAGTTATTTCCTTGCAATGATTAGAAAAAATAAAAACATTAGTAAAAAATGCACAATTTAAAACACGTAAAACATACAAAACGTATGAAACAGGCGATGTTATTTTTGTAAGAATCAAAGATTATGAACAGAAACTACCGCTGCTTATAAAAAGAAAAAGTAAAGCAAGACAATTCCACTACAGCGCTCACAGAAACAGAAAGATTGGTTCACAAATCTGATAACTAAAAAAAATTAAAAAATATAATAATTTGTAAAAAAAAGAATAATTAAAATAAATGTATACAATTAGCTTAATTGTATACAAATCTTTCCAAAATTGTCCTTTCAGGTTCTCCCTCCTCTTCCCATCCCTATATATATATATACCCTTTCCCATATAATAACCAGGCATAATTTTATTAAATAATTTTCGCGGCTTATTAAATAATCAATCTCTAAAAGGAACATAGTCAATAAGTACCAATAAAAAAATTTATAGAAATCTACAAGCACCTGTAATGACAGTTTCTACCAAATTGTTCAGCAATCACCTTTCGAAAAACAACATATCAAATTACTTTCATTAGAAATGTTAACGCTTCACCAATAAAATAAATTATCTAGGGACCGATGTCCCTACGAGTAAAATTATCTTCAAGTCATCTTTACATTATATTTTTATTTGGAGTTATTATATTAATAGCGAAAAAAATTTAAACTATTAATGAAAAATTGGGAAAATTTTGGTCTTGTTCTCATCCCAATATAGTGTAAGTTTTTTCGGGTATGTTCTGTTGAAGAATTGTTGTTTTTTTTTCTGGGATCATCCAGGGTTTCACTCTTGATGATCACCTATTACGAAGAGGACAGCACTCTTTAAAGGTTTTTGTAATATCGCTACTCAGTCTATCCACTTCCAAATCTATTATCCTAAGATTATTAATCGTCATAGGAAGATTTTCGTATTTGTGTCGTACCTAACCTAAATTTTGGCCAATCTGTCTGGGCCTTATATAAGTATTATTGGGTTTGGGGTGGACAAGGTCATGAAAATGTATCGAACCAATGCCTAGACGTAATATAACTTTATTAGCCGCGGATTCCATTGTGTTTACATTATGTAACGAATGAAAGACCAGTTTTTTAACAAATCCTAGCACAATAATATAAATATTTCAATATGCAATAAAATACTCCGTCATTGGATATGCTGAAAATCAGTTAGAGAGCTTTTTTGGAAGATAAGAAATTGAAATTGAAGAAGTTGTATGTGCTGATCTACACAAAAAGCCTTTGAACAAACCTTAAAAGTTGCAGTTGAAAAAGCAGCTATAGTTTCCAAAATATCAATAAAAGATCAATGAAAAACTCATTAAAAAAAATTAAAGTTTTTTAACCCGAGTGAAAAAAAAGCATTTTATACAGTGACATTTTAACAATTCAGTCCACACCTGTAGAAAGAATAGAATTTTTTTCCACAACAAGAAATTTTATAAATAAAAAATGGGTTATCTGATGAAACACTTAATGCTTTTAATGTATTAAAGACACATTTTTTATGAAATAAGAAATATTTTATATTACTTTAATTTTATTGTTAAATGAATTAAGTTTATTTGTTTTTCAGACAATTTCTGACTAAAAACTCAATTGTTGGAACAGATTTTTGATAATAAATATATGTTTTCACTAAATACCGCAAAAAATTTAAGGATGGTTTTCAATTTCCTACGAGCGATTGAAAATCACGGGTCTAATATATTTCGAGTAAATAAAAGCTTAGAATATTTTTTGAAATAGGCAAAAAGAAAAAAAGTCATTATTTTTAGGTTGTTATAGAAAAAATATTTTAAACATTTTTCCCGTGAGATTTTGTGCATTATGTTTGGAAACTACAACAAAATGTCCATTATACAAATAGGGAATGCAATTTCCCAAGAAAGCGAAAAAAATTTCGACATCCCGGGATCTCGCATTAGAAATGATATTGTGGTTAACATTAATAGATTTAGGTCGAATATTTGCAACATATACACTGCCTGCCACTTGAATAAGGAATCACATTTTTTAACTTTAATTATGCATTGTGAAAATTTTTGTGTTGCGATTTTATAAACTTTTTCAATTAAAAACACCATCTATAATTGTCTTTTCTGGTTATTTTATTTAAGATAAGTGTTCCACATATATATCTTAATTAGTGAATATTGAAGTTCATTGAATTGGATTCGCAATTAAGTCTTAATTAAATTTGTTTTATTTATTGTTTTGAACAACAACAACAGTGGATATATACCTTAAGACTTATTTTTGCATGAATTTGTTTTTGTATTGTTCATTGACATACATTTGGTATAGTTCTATTTGTCAAATAAAACAACTGTCAGATAGAACATCTCCGTTTTATATTTTCCTTAATATTACCACTCCGTTTTCTATTACTAAGATCAATATTATAATTGGTGACCTTGCTAATTAACTGCTGTGTTGCCATTTAATTACATATTACTGGTTTTAACCCTAGATAATATTTGTATTGGTGTGTGTCCTTAATAAAGTTTTGAGATGGACTGTATGAATAAAAACTGCAGTATTTCCGGAGAAGAACGTATGGTTTCCTGTTGGTTGTGTTTGGGAAATTACCACTTAAAATGTAGTGGCCTCAAAGCTCGTGATGCTGATGCATTATCTGACAATGCCAAAAACTTACAGTGGACTTGTCCAAATTGCAGAGTAATTGGCATTGAATTTTACAATTTTTTCAAAAGCCATAAAGCAGAGTTCGATGGAATTAAAAAAGACTTTTCATCTCTACAAGGAAAACTAACTAAATATGGTGAACTTTTTTCTAAATTTACAAATTTAGATAGTTTTGCTGCTTCCCCGAGACCAAAACGTAAAAGAACTGCTAAGTCATCATCAACACCTCCTTATATTCCTAAAAATACAGGGGTTATTACTACTAATAATGATTCTATTCCGTTACCAACCGCAAATACAAGTAGTTGTCCTGCTGCTGTTGTAACTCCTAATACAAATAATTTTATTCCGCCTCATCATACTTCAAATGCTTCCAATTATAATATAATTCCGTCAGAGTCGACTTCAGTTACTCCTACGGTATCTAATTCGTCGATCTTGCCCATGATTCCAAATCTTGCTACCAGTAAGCCTCCAGAGCTTATTTTATTAACTCCCTCATCGTCAAACATCCCAACTAATTTAAATGTGGTCAACAATCCTCTTACAACAGTAACTCCAAAGCCTCTAAAAATTATTGCTCCAAGGAAAACCATATTTGCTAGCCGTTTTTCAGTAGATACAACAATAAATGATGTTGAATTCTATATTAAAACGAACCTTGGCATCGAAGATTATAATAATGTCCAAATTTACAACATAAATGCGCGCAATAGAGCTTCATTTAAAATAATTGTCCCAGAAAGTATTTTTGATCGTCTCGTTAATCCACAATTTTGGCCAAAAAATACAATTGTTCGACAATTTATTTATCGTGATGATAACAACGTTATTCTTCCCAGGGCTTCTGATCCAAATCCAAAAAACTAATTGAATTAAATAATCCGTTAAATATTAATATTTGTCCAGAAAATGATTACAACTTCTCAGCTATTTCCATCGCATACCAAAATGTTAGAGGTATGAACACAAAGTTAAAATCCCTTTATTTAGAGAGCTTTGATATTGAGCATAATATCATTGTACTCACTGAAACGTGGCTCCGAAATAAATCTGATAAAGAAATTCATAATTCTGAAATAATGTGCAGTAAATTTCAAATCTATAGACGTGATAGAGTGGGCAAAGAAGGTGGGGGAGTTTTGATTTCTGTCTCAACTCTTTTTCCTTCAGAAGAAATATTTTTTAACAATGATCAAAATATTGAATTTATCGCCGTATGTGTTAAAGCTAAACTTAGAACAATTTTTATAACTTGCTCTTATATTCCTCCTGCGTCAAACATTCAAATTTATGAACAACATGCAAACGCGATAAAATTTGTAGCTAATCAATCCAAACCTGGAGACTCCATAATTGTTCTTGGTGACTTTAATATTCCAAATATTAAATGGTGCGAAACTCCTGATTCATGCTTTTTAAGCCCATCAATAAGATCGGAAACATCTATTGAATTACTGGATGCTATTGCTGATTTGGGACTATTCCAAATAAACAACATAGTAAACAAGCTTAGCAAAATACTTGATCTTGTATTTGTTGATCAACCTGAAGAAATTAATATTCTTCGCATTAATCCATTATTAACACCCGAAGATGCGTATCACCCCACTCTTGAAATAAGCGTAAACGTTGAAACAAAAATATCATTACAATCCAATGTAAATAATGAGATGGTTTTTGATTTTAGTAAAGCTGATTATTCCAAATTAAATCACCTACTTTATTCTGAAAACTGGTTTTAATATATTCCTTACAATAAAGTATGCCCTCGTAATATTGACATCATTTTGAATAAATTCTATGATGGCTTATTTAAATGTTTTAAGAAATCAATACCAATGACGAGAAAAAAAATTGCACATGGACCGCCTTGGACTACAAAACAGCTCAATGGCTTAAAAAATTTGAAAAACAAACATTATAGAAAATACAAAAAATCCGGTTTACCTATTGATTACATGAGGTACTCCATATCAAGATCAGTTTACAATTCGGAAAATATCAAATGTTACAATAATTATCTTTTTAGGGTGAAAAGAAACTTTAAAAATAATCCAAAATATTTTTACCAGTTCGTAAATTCTAAGCGTCGAGTTTCTGAATATCCGTCCATGATGAAATTTGGAGATAAAGAATCCTCAAACGATGCAGATATTTGCGATATGTTTGCTGCTTTCTTCTCATCCGCCTATTCTGATAAAGATTCACATGAACTTTCCAATTATCCTTATCCAATTCCAGCTGCAACCCTTATAAATTGTCCAACATTAGATAAATCGATGGTACTGAGAGCTGTACAGAATCTAAAATATTCTGATAAATGTGGACCTGATGGTGTTCCAAGCTGTGTTCTTATAAAATGTTTACATTCTCTTATATCTCCAATAACATACTTATTCAACATATCAATATTTAGTGGTTACTTTCCTGAAGTTTGGAAGAAATCTTATATTATACCTTTGTTTAAATCCGGTAGCAGATCCAACATTTCCAATTATAGAGGTATTGCTAAATTAAGTGTTATTCCAAAACTTTTCGAAAAGATAGTTACTGAAATCCTTTCGCATCAAGTTGTATGTTATCTTTCGCCATTTCAGCATGGATTTAAAAAAGGATGTTCCATTACTACTAACCTTTTGGAGTTCACAACCTCAGTTATAACCGCATTTGATTCCGGTTTACAGACAGACGTAATATACACAGATTTCAGTAAAGCCTTCGATAAAGTAAATCACGATCTCCTACTGTTCAAATTGGATAAGCTCGGATTTTCTCCTGTTTTCCTTAAATGGATCTCCACATATCTTAAAAATAGATGCCAATGTGTATTATTCAGAGAATGTACATCAAAAACCATTCCTGTTTTATCTGGTGTTCCACAAGGTAGTCATCTCGGCCCCTTACTATTCCTAATATTTATAAATGATCTACCAGCTTGCATTAGGAATTCTAAAATATTAATGTATGCTGATGATGTAAAGCTGTTCCATAGCTTTAACTATTCCTATCAATGTTCCTTACTCCAATCAGATCTTGACAATCTTTATGATTGGTGTATGATGAATCTAATGGATCTGAATTTAAAAAAGTGTAAACACATGATGTTCTATAGAAGAAGTCCAGTACTCTGTAGATACACAATAAATGAATATCAACTTGATCTAGTCGAAGAATTTCTTGATCTGGGTGTGTTGCTTGATTGTAAACTATCCTTTAACTCCCACGTTTCACAAATCGTTAATAAGGCAAAATTAGTTCTAGGTTTCCTCAAGCGCTGGGGAAGAGAGTTTAATGATCCTTATGTTTCCAAGCAATTATTCATATCTCTTGTAAGACCAATCCTGGAATATGCTTCCGTGGTCTGGGATCCTCAATACGAAGTTCATATAAAGAAAATTGAATCGGTCCAGAAACAATTTCTCTTATTTTGTCTTCGTAATCTTCCATGGAATCCTAATATTAATTTACCATCATATGAAAGTCGATTACAGCTTATTGATCTCCCTACTCTTGAAAGTAGGAGAAAATATATGAATATTTCATTTGTAATTAATTTAGTAAACGGTTCAATTAATTCTGAGTTCCTGCTTTGTAAGATCGAATTCGTAATCCCAAATCGTCCAACTAGAAATTATACTCCTTTAAAAATAAAATATTTTCGAACCAATTATGCCAACTTTGATCCCATGAGACGTATATGCAATCAATTCAACAGTTACTATCCATATATTGATTTCTCATTAAATCCAATCCGCATTAAGAGGAATATTTTTAACTTAGTTAAATAATAAGTTTTTGTTATTGAATAATTATGAAAATATTTTATTGTTAATAGCTTTAAGAATAATATATATGCTAGCCTGTAAGAAATTGTAATTTCATTGGCTATTAAATAAATAAATTTAAAGACGTGTATTTCTGTGGTACTTTTTCGTGTGTCACTTGAATAAGGAATATTATAAAACTAAGCAAACTGTAATTTATTTTTAAATTTTAGGTTATAAAAATGAAAGTTATTATCTTCTAGCATTCAATTAGTAATGAGTACTGCCACCATTTTTAGAAATAACCTCAAAAATGCGATTTCTCAACGACTTGTATAATAACTCTAAGTAATTTAGCGAAATTGAACTCCATGCTTCCGTTATTGCGTCCTTTAAGGATTCTATCGCCTCAAATTGTTTTCCTCCTTCATAAACTTTTCTTGCATGCCAACCCCCGACATTTTACATTGGATTCAGGCCTGGTGAATATGGGGGCCAATCCAAAAGTTGAACACCTTGTTGATTAATCCATTGTCTTACTGCTCTGGCGGTATGAATCGGAGCGTTGTCGTGTTGGTACGTCCAAGCTATGGGTCCAAAGAAATCATTAAATTTTGGAAATGCTTCCTCCAGAATGTTTTTGTAAGTCGTTGCAGTCATTTTGTTGGATACAAAAACCAATTCTATGGTACTATAATACGAAATAGCACCCCATACCATTATTCCGTCCTCTCGGCTGTGTCTGCGGCTCAAAAATAATTCCTCCTTATTTAGGACATGGAAGTAATAGTTATACCCGTCGGGACCATCAATATTAAACTTTTTTTCATCGGAAAATACAACTTTAAACCATTTGTCATACCATGTCATTGTATATTTGGTAAACTGTAGACGTTGTGATTTGCGTTTTTCATTAAGTGGTGGTTTTTTTGCAGTTTTCGTCAGACCATATATGGGCAAGACTTTAAAATACGGTACACTGTTCATAGACTGGCACTGACTCCACTTTTTCACCCTGAGATTTCAAAATCAGAATTTTTTCTTTTTCAGTGATTAAGAGCCTTACCACGTCCCATTTCAATAAAAACTATTTAAAAACTTTCAAAATAAAAATTCTCTAGCCGTTTATATTGAAAGAAATTCAAATCATAGCCTTCCTGATTAATATTAAAAGAATTCCTCATTCAAGTGATACACGAAATAGTATCACAGAAATACATGTCTTTAAATAAATGCATTATTTTAGTATAACCAGATGTGTATATTTTTTATTTCTTCAGGAAACTAAAACTTTGAAATTTGGTTGCGCAAAAACTTATTTTTTTTTCTGAACTTTAGTTTAGGAGATATACGGAATTAAAGTTAAAAAAATGTGATTCCTTATTCAAGTGGCAGGCACTTCTGTATAAAATGTCATTGTTTTAGCAATTTTTAAATAATATATATATATATATATATATATATATATATATATATATATATATATATATATATATATATATATTGTTAGGTTTTTAAAATTCTTTAAATAATTCTGGGTTCTTTTATTGCAATAATAAGACAAAAATACAATTTGCTTTTTAAATCCAAATATGCATTTTTATATAACACTTTAAACACAACTAAACTGTTTTGACTGCTAAAACTGGCAACTTTACGACTAACAGTTAAATCTACTACTGAATTCCACAACCTAATTAAGCCGCTTATTTATTAGTGGCTAGACTAAATAATTATTTTCAACAACCCTCTGATAATGTCAAGAACCATCTAGTTACTTATTTATAATAGCTTACTATATACAAACTAAGATTCTGACTAACCGGTTTCAATTGCTTAAAAACTGGATTTAAAAAAGTTGTATAAAAGACCTTTAGTGTATAAACTCTACTGATAACAATTTAAAAATAAAGCGGTGATTCAAAAGTGTGTTTGTATGGTATTAAGAAGTATGTTTCTTAAGTTTGTTGCGTATTAATCTTTCTTAAAATGGCATTATATGGTAGATCTGATCAGATCGTGCAAGGCAAATTCATCGTGCTGTCAATATTGTTGAATTCGTGGCATATCTTAATAATGTTTACAAAATTGTTTCAATTAGTTATAATCGAAAAGTCGAATAAAGTCGAAAATAGGCGAGAAGTCGAATAGTCGGAAAAAGTCGAAAAATAAAAAAAAACAGTTTGAAAAAGTTTAAAAATTTTGCTTTATTTCAAAGGAATGGTTTCTTAACACTTTTTATTTGAAGTTAGGGTTTCGTTCCCGGGAATTTCCGCTATCCGAATTTTATCCAGGAATCCCGAAAATTTAAAAATACTAAAGATTCATGTTTTTAACTTTTAATAAATAAATATCATATCGGCAATAGAGAAATGGTTTGTAAAAAGTTTTTTCAAAAAGATTTTTTGATTTGTTGATTGAAAAAGTTTAATTACGGTTAATTACAGCCATTTATTAACTAGCGTCTTACACATTGGTTAAGGATCGAACAAAAATAACTTTGATATATATATATATATATATATATATATATCAAAGTGTATGACGCTAGTTAATAAAAAGTTAATAATAAATATATATATGTATATATATCAAAGTTATTTTTGTTCGATCCTTAACCAATGTGTAAGACGCTAGTTAATAAATGGCTGTAATTAACCGTAATTAAACTTTTTCAATCAACAAATCAAAAAATCTTTTTGAAAAAACTTTTTACAAACCATTTCTCTATTGCCGATATGATATTTATTTATTAAAAGTTAAAAACATGAATCTTTAGTATTTTTAAATTTTCGGGATTCCTGGATAAAATTCGGATAGCGGAAATTCCCGGGAACGAAACCCTAACTTCAAATAAAAAGTGTTAAGAAACCATTCCTTTGAAATAAAGCAAAATTTTTAAACTTTTTCAAACTGTTTTTTTTATTTTTCGACTTTTTCCGACTATTCGACTTCTCGCCTATTTTCGACTTTATTCGACTTTTCGATTATAACTAATTGAAACAATTTTGTAAACATTATTAAGATATGCCACGAATTCAACAATATTGACAGCACGATGAATTTGCCTTGCACGATCTGATCAGATCTACCATATAATGCCATTTTAAGAAAGATTAATACGCAACAAACTTAAGAAACATACTTCTTAATACCATACAAACACACTTTTGAATCACCGCTTTATTTTTAAATTGTTATCAGTAGAGTTTATACACTAAAGGTCTTTTATACAACTTTTTTAAATCCAGTTTTTAAGCAATTGAAACCGGTTAGTCAGAATCTTAGTTTGTATATAGTAAGCTATTATAAATAAGTAACTAGATGGTTCTTGACATTATCAGAGGGTTGTTGAAAATAATTATTTAGTCTAGCCACTAATAAATAAGCGGCTTAATTAGGTTGTGGAATTCAGTAGTAGATTTAACTGTTAGTCGTAAAGTTGCCAGTTTTAGCAGTCAAAACAGTTTAGTTGTGTTTAAAGTGTTATATAAAAATGCATATTTGGATTTAAAAAGCAAATTGTATTTTTGTCTTATTATTGCAATAAAAGAACCCAGAATTATTTAAAGAATTTTAAAAACCTAACAATATATATATATATATATATATATATATTATTTAAAAATTGCTAAAACAATGACATTTTATACAGAAGTGCCTGCCACTTGAATAAGGAATCACATTTTTTTAACTTTAATTCCGTATATCTCCTAAACTAAAGTTCAGAAAAAAAAAATAAGTTTTTGCGCAACCAAATTTCAAAGTTTTAGTTTCCTGAAGAAATAAAAAATATACACATCTGGTTATACTAAAATAATGCATTTATTTAAAGACATGTATTTCTGTGATACTATTTCGTGTATCACTTGAATGAGGAATTCTTTTAATATTAATCAGGAAGGCTATGATTTGAATTTCTTTCAATATAAACGGCTAGAGAATTTTTATTTTGAAAGTTTTTAAATAGTTTTTATTGAAATGGGACGTGGTAAGGCTCTTAATCACTGAAAAAGAAAAAATTCTGATTTTGAAATCTCAGGGTGAAAAAAGTGGAGTCAGTGCCAGTCTATGAACAGTGTACCGTATTTTAAAGTCTTGCCCATATATGGTCTGACGAAAACTGCAAAAAAACCACCACTTAATGAAAAACGCAAATCACAACGTCTACAGTTTACCAAATATACAATGACATGGTATGACAAATGGTTTAAAGTTGTATTTTCCGATGAAAAAAAGTTTAATATTGATGGTCCCGACGGGTATAACTATTACTTCCATGTCCTAAATAAGGAGGAATTATTTTTGAGCCGCAGACACAGCCGAGAGGACGGAATAATGGTATGGGGTGCTATTTCGTATTATAGTACCATAGAATTGGTTTTTGTATCCAACAAAATGACTGCAACGACTTACAAAAACATTCTGGAGGAAGCATTTCCAAAATTTAATGATTTCTTTGGACCCATAGCTTGGACGTACCAACACGACAACGCTCCGATTCATACCGCCAGAGCAGTAAGACAATGGATTAATCAACAAGGTGTTCAACTTTTGGATTGGCCCCCATATTCACCAGACCTGAATCCAATGTAAAATGTCGGGGGTTGGCATGCAAGAAAAGTTTATGAAGGAGGAAAACAATTTGAGGCGATAGAATCCTTAAAGGACGCAATAACGGAAGCATGGAGTTCAATTTCGCTAAATTACTTAGAGTTATTATACAAGTCGTTGAGAAATCGCATTTTTGAGGTTATTTCTAAAAATGGTGGCAGTACTCATTACTAATTGAATGCTAGAAGATAATAACTTTCATTTTTATAACCTAAAATTTAAAAATAAATTACAGTTTGCTTAGTTTTATAATATTCCTTATTCAAGTGACACACGAAAAAGTACCACAGAAATACACGTCTTTAAATAAATGCATAATTAAAGTTAAAAAATGTGATTCCTTATTCAAGTGGCAGGCAGTGTATATGTTGCAAATATTCGACCTAAATCTATTAATGTTAACCACAATATCATTTCTAATGCGAGATCCCGGGATGTCGAAATTTTTTTCGCTTTCTTGGGAAATTGCATTCCCTATTTGTATAATGGACATTTTGTTGTAGTTTCCAAACATAATGCACAAAATCTCACGGGAAAAATGTTTAAAATATTTTTTCTATAACAACCTAAAAATAATGACTTTTTTTCTTTTTGCCTATTTCAAAAAATATTCTAAGCTTTTATTTACTCGAAATATATTAGACCCGTGATTTTCAATCGCTCGTAGGAAATTGAAAACCATCCTTAAATTTTTTGCGGTATTTAGTGAAAACATATATTTATTATCAAAAATCTGTTCCAACAATTGAGTTTTTAGTCAGAAATTGTCTGAGAAACAAATAAACTTAATTCATTTAACAATAAAATTAAAGTAATATAAAATATTTCTTATTTCATAAAAAATGTGTCTTTAATACATTAAAAGCATTAAGTGTTTCATCAGATAACCCATTTTTTATTTATAAAATTTCTTGTTGTGGAAAAAAATTCTATTCTTTCTACAGGTGTGGACTGAATTGTTAAAATGTCACTGTATAAAATGCTTTTTTTTCACTCGGTTTAAAAAACTTTAATTTTTTTCAATGAGTTTTTCATTGATCTTTTATTGATATTTTGGAAACTATAGCTGCTTTTTCAACTGCAACTTTTAAGGTTTGTTCAAAGGCTTTTTGTGTAGATCAGCACATACAACTTCTTCAATTTCAATTTCTTATCTTCCAAAAAAGCTCTCAAACTGATTTTCAGCATATCCAATGACGGAGTATTTTATTGCATATTGAAATATTTATATTATTGTGCTAGGATTTGTTAAAAAAAAAACTGGTCTTTCATTCGTTACATAATGTAAACACAATGGAATCCGCGGCTAATAAAGTTATATTACGTCTAGGCATTGGTTCGATACATTTTCATGACCTTGTCCACCCCAAACCCAATAATACTTATATAAGGCCCAGACAGATTGGCCAAAATTTAGGTTAGGTACGACACAAATACGAAAATCTTCCTATGACGATTAATAATCTTAGGATAATAGATTTGGAAGTGGATAGACTGAGTACCGATATTACAAAAACCTTTAAAGAGTGCTGTCCTCTTCGTAATAGGTGATCATCAAGAGTGAAACCCTGGATGATCCCAGAAAAAAAAAACAACAATTCTTCAACAGAACATACCCGAAAAAACTTACACTATACTGGGATGAGAACAAGACCAAAATTTTCCCAATTTTTCATTAATAGTTTAAATTTTTTTCGCTATTAATATAATAACTCCAAATAAAAATATAATGTAAAGATGACTTGAAGATAATTTTACTCGTAGGGACATCGGTCCCTAGATAATTTATTTTATTGGTGAAGCGTTAACATTTCTAATGAAAGTAATTTGATATGTTGTTTTTCGAAAGGTGATTGCTGAACAATTTGGTAGAAACTGTCATTACAGATGCTTGTAGATTTCTATAAATTTTTTTATTGGTACTTATTGAATATGTTCCTTTTAGAGATTGATTATTTAATAAGCCGCGAAAATTATTTAATAAAATTATGCCTGGTTATTATATGGGAAAGGGTATATATATATATAGGGATGGGAAGAGGAGGGAGAACCTGAAAGGACAATTTTGGAAAGATTTGTATACAATTAAGCTAATTGTATACATTTATTTTAATTATTCTTTTTTTTACAAATTATTATATTTTTTAATTTTTTTTAGTTATCAGATTTGTGAACCAATCTTTCTGTTTCTGTGAGCGCTGTAGTGGAATTGTCTTGCTTTACTTTTTCTTTTTATAAGCAGCGGTAGTTTCTGTTCATAATCTTTGATTCTTACAAAAATAACATCGCCTGTTTCATACGTTTTGTATGTTTTACGTGTTTTAAATTGTGCATTTTTTACTAATGTTTTTATTTTTTCTAATCATTGCAAGGAAATAACTATTTTTAAGTATTTGTAATTTATTTCCCTTGCATTTCTATGTGCACGTTTATGGACATTTAAAATAATTTCTTCTTGTTGTTGCTCATTGAGAATAACCTTAACCAGCTTATTGGAGAATCTTACTGATTGGTTCAGATGTTTTTATGCAGTTTGTGATTGATGGAATAAGATATTTTATTAAGATGGGGTTAAAATTTTCTGCACTGAATTATGGTTGGGATATTATATGCCTATGATAGGATGGGAACACAAATTTGAAATTTGGTGTGGAATCAATATTAAGCAAAATTTGGTTTTTAAATGTATTTATAGGGGTATCGTGTAATATTAAATTATGTGGAGATTTATCATCACTATTTGCAGCTACAAAGTGTTGACATCACTTTCGTACGGTATTTCTGAAAGCGTATAAGCGACAAAGTTTGTTTTGCCCGGCTTATAGAGAAGTTCGTAATATTCCTAGAATAGCTTTCCAGCGCTTCATTTTGCTGATATTGTTTTTATTACTTAGAGCATAGATAAGATGCTGATGATCAGTAAATATTTTCACTTTAACTGAGCCATACAAATAATTTCGGAATATAATAATTGCGAGGAGTTCTTTCTCATTTGTAGCATAATGCTCTTCTGTTTTTATGTCCTTGAAATAAAAGCTATAGGCTTATCATTTTGGAAGGAAATTAGCCCAATGCGTATTTATAGGCATTGGTTGTAAGCTCGAGGTCTTTCGTAAAATCCGAGTATACTAAGACAATGTCTACTGACGTTAAAGAATATTTTATTTTGTTAAATGCTTCTATTGCTTCTGAGTTTAATTGTATTGTAATACGAGAAGATTTACTTTTTGAAATTTGTACTTCTTCCCCTCTTAGTAGTGTTGTCATGGGTTTAGCTTATTTTGCATAATCTATAATAAATGTTCGATAGTAGCCAGGCAAGCCTAAGAAAGATCGAAGTTGGCTATTGCTTCGACTTTAGCAGGGTTTGTTTTAATTCGTTCTGCGAAAATAATATATCCTAAAAACTCAACTTCTCTTCGAAGGAATTTACATTTATCAAGTTGTTTAAGATTGGCTTCTTCTAACGTTTAAAAAATCGTTTGCAAATTATTGAAATGTTTCTATTCTGTTTTAGTAAATATAATGATGTTGTCAATGTAAACATAACAAATTTGTCCAATATATTCGTGCAAAATGTCATCTGAACTTGTAAACTCGTATTTCTCAAAATGCGGTTTTTTCATAATCAGATGGTTTTAGTGGTATCTGATGCAAGCCATTCTTTAGATCAAGTACTGAAAGAAAATTTATTTTTGCCTAATTCAGACGTTACGATATTTATTTCTGGAATATCGGTCTGAAATAGTTACAGAATTTAATTTCCTACAATCAATTACCATCCTGTATTGCGTGTTACCTGCTGAATCAGGTTTTTTACTTACAACCCATACTGGTGAGTTGTATGCAGAAAGTTAAGTCTTTATAATACCATGACGCAGCAACTTTTCGACATGATTTTCGATTTCCAGCTTTAAAGATGCTCGATACAGTATAGTATTTTTTTGATGAATATATATATATATATATATATATATATATATATATATATATATATATATATATATACTCCTAACATGCATTCAGGCATCCTCGACATATCACACTTCAGGAGCCCGATATTCATATCTATCCAATGGCCAACAGAACCACAGCGACGAAAGACGTCCTCACTCAATCTTCATACGCGCAAGGTTAAAGCCTGCACCGCATCTTGTGCACGAACCTGAAAACACAACCACTTCATATATACACCAGCAGCACAGTAGGTCCTTAACCCGTTCAGTACATTCCAGGACAACATTAACTTGGGCTTCTCCATTACCAACGTCCCATGGACTAATACCCACCCAAGCGAACGCTTCTCTTGCAGACTTGCTCCACCACCTTATTGATTACCTCCTCGGAGGTAGCACCGCCTTCATCCTTGACCACCACCGACCAATCCTCGACCGGTTTGGGACGGGGACAGAGTGCCTCGTACTTTCCGCAATTCTCCATAACAATCTTCATCTATGAGCGGGATAGCTTGCTCAAATGATGATTGAGTTAAGCCAAACTTGTTCATGTTTGAGGGTTATGTGCTCAAACTTTGTAATCCAAATTCGCCGGAGTGAAGCCTTAAATTCGAAGGTGTAATTAGCCTAAAATTCGCCGATGTAAAGAACAAAGGTTCGTCAATATAGAACACGAGCAGTGAAATACTAAACACCCTTGACGTGTCAGTGAAAAAATTGTCGCTACGCTAGCAGTGACACGAGAATCGAAGACGCGGTAGAAAACTTATAACAAAAAAGACCTGACAGTGAAGAACTGACACTGACGTCGCACTAACAAGGTTCGCAGTCGCAGTGTATTGCCTTGAACAATTTGTATGCAAAATCAATATGCAAATGTATGCAATGCACACAACAACTTGTATACTAAATATCCAAAACCCCTTATCTATTTTAAGAATTAATTGCTGAAATTTATACAAGATACAAATGTATCAACACGATCAGCAAAAAATCCACCTGAAAACACACCAGAATAATCTTTATATAAACGCTTGAATATACTTGATAAAATTCTTAAGAGCACTTTCGGAAGACATCCGTTAAGTTGCAGGCGAAGTTAACAACCAGTATGTACCCACAATAGTAATGTCCTCCAAACCAAAAACAATAACACATTATTTTTGGATTATTTAATTCAAATTTTTTATTTTGTTCGCTGGTAATGCAAAGTTTACAATTTTTAATACTAATATCTATGGAATCCCGAAAATTTAAAAATACTAAAGATCCATGTTTTTAACTTTTAATAAATAAATATCATATCGGCAATAGAGAAATGGTTTGTAAAAAGTTTTTTCAAAAAGATTTTTTGATTTGTTGATTGAAAAAGTTTAATTACGGTTAATTACAGCCATTTATTAACTAGCGTCATACACATTGGTTAAGGATCGAACAAAAATAACTTTGATATATATATATATATATATATATATATATATATATATATATATATATATATATATATATATATATAAATTTGTACAATTTTCAGCAAGTTTTGTATTTGTCGCCTGAGTAGTGAAATGTTAATATGAAGTGTCGATCGATATTTCCTTTTAAACTTTATTTAATTTCGATCATTAGAAAGTTAATAAAATATGTTTTTTATAAAGTGGTAAATTTTAAAATAGTGTATTCATGTAAGAATTATTGAAGATATGAGATGTGAATAAAGGTTAAAAAATAAATATCGTCGTTTATTTAAATACGTCGGGAATTCCCGGGAATTACGTAACCCCTTTTTAACGACATCATCTAACTGTTGGAAATAGTATCGCAAAAACGTACTTTTGCATGCAACCATCATCGTCATTGCATAGATTGTCAATTAATCAATATATTTGATTGCTTTGTATATGTTCTATATTTTCTTAAGTTTGAGGCAAATAGCAACAAATAGTCAAAGGTGGGAAAAAGACTCGAAAATATCGTATAAAATAGAAAATGGTCGGAAAAAATCGAATATAGTTGAATAGTTATTTAAAAATGTAAAAGAGTCGAAAAATATATTGGGATAAAATGCAATATAGATTTGTAACAAAATTTCCACCTATATTTTTTGCAATTTTACTGGATATATAATAAATAATTGGTTTAATCAACAATGATATAAAAATGTTTAAGAAAGTCAAAAATGTGATTGGTAAAAGCAATAGAACACGAGAATATTGCAAATAACTCAATAATCCCCACAGTGCACAATAGCAAAATTTTTGGTAATAAATATGTATCTTCTAAACTACTGGTCGGGTCGAATTCAATTGTATGGAACAGTTATAGAGGTGGACCTAAGCTTTCAGAAAAATCATCTTGTAGATATAATACAGGGTGTTAAGTTGACCACCTCTAGTATGTAAAAGTTACAAAAATCGTAACCTACAAATCAATTCCGATTTTAACATTCTTACTCACTTAAGTTATCAGTTAAAGATATGTTTATGCTTGAATAAGGAATTTTTGATTTTTTGTCTCGACTTTATTTCGTTTTTCGGGATAAGTCCTCAGGTATGTGAGGAAAGTTTTTCTAAAAATATTCTCTAATTTCTAATGAATAATAAATAAATAATAAATCATATTTTTATTTTGCCGGTATCACACGAAATTATTGCCGATCCAGTGGAAAATTTGTAAATCGTGAATCAGTGGCTGTTTATTCTTTCAAAACAGATTTTTGCAAAACGTAGTTTATTGTTACACTTGTACTTTATAAAATATAGTGCTAGAACGCATTAGATATTAAAAATAACTTGATTTTAAATTAAATTAAAATCTATTTCCAATATAATTTTAACAAATATTAGAAATATCAAAAAAAAAAAAAAAAATATATATATATATATATATATATATATATATATATATATGCTAAAAAGGAAAAAAAATCTAATACTAAATTTTAAACACACCTGAGAGTTGTAAACAGCTGAGAGACCTTTTCGACACTAATAAGCAAACACATTAACATGGCGTTGACACACTGTTAAAACATTAGTTATTTCGTGCAAACAGAGATGATAAGCAATGAGGTGGTAGGGTTGCTATTTTTGTAAGAAGTCATAATCGTTGCAGTCCATAAATCAACATGGGCGTAGGCCATGGTAAGTAATAAAGATTGTGATTTTATATTTTTGGAAATTTACGGTGTTAGTAATAAATATATAATCGGAGTAATCTATAGACAACATAAGTATATAAATCTTTCAGTAATAACAACATGACTAAATATAATGATATCATCCTTACTAGAGATTTGAATTGTAATTTGCTGGAGGATACTTTAATTATACGCACTTTTGAAACCTTTGGGATATATATGGTAAATACAATGATTCCCAATCATTTCACGTCAACAAATAGTACCATTCTAGATGCTTTCTGTATTAATAATACTTCTAAAATACGATTATATGATCAAATATCTGTACCAATTTTTTCTAAATACAACCTCATCTATTTAATTTATGATCTGCCCTTATACAAACCGTCGAAAACAAAAACCCATATTGTATCGAGATTATAAAAATGTTAACTATAAATTTCTTAACTATGAAATTGACCATTTTAATTGGCACAATATTTATAATATTACTGATTTGATGAATAGAAATTTAATGATATTGTTTCCTATATTTTTGAAAAATAATAAAAAAATAATTAAGAATTAATTGTTCAAATCCTTGGTTTAATGTGAAGATATATAACTTAATAAATTAAAGAAATTTGGTCTATGAAAAATGGAAAAGATACAAAATTTCACAACTATATGTTGCTTATAAATGCTTAAGCAGTACCGTAAATAATGCCATGAAATCTGCTAAAAAGCAATATTTTGGTAGAAAATTCCATCCTAAGTTAAACGAAAAAAAAAAAAAAAATTATGGGAGAAGATTAAGAATTTGGATTTTGAAGATGGTATAAAAGGGACAAATCTGTCTGAAAGGAAGTTCAACGATCTAAATAAAACTTTAAAACTTTTACTATACATCATTCATTAAATATTCCATGTACACATTGTCATAGTTTGCTAATAAATAACCTGAATACTTCATTTGACTTTTATTGAATCAATTAAGAAGATGTTCTAGAGGCTCTTTTTCTGTAAAATAAAACTCGGAATATTTGGATGGTATAAACCCGACTTTTGTTAAAGCTTCATTGCCCAAAATATTGCATTACGTTACACCCATTTTTAATACAATATTTATGACTTCGACATATCCAAAATTGTGGAAAACCGCTAAAATTGTTCCGTTACTTAAAACCGATAAGGAATTCAGACCTATAGTTATCCTTCCTTATTTATCAAAAGTTTTTGAAAAACATATGTATACCCAAATAACAAATTATCTCAAATAAATTATTGCATGATAAACAATCTGGCTTTAGAAAAAAAGAGGTTACACTACAACTCTCGAGTGGGAATTCGAGTACATGTTGACAACGGAAAAATTGTATTTTTAATGCTGTTGGATCATTTTTAAAGCATATGACTCCGCAAATCACTCCACATTGATCATAAAACTTGCCAAACTATTTGGATTTTCTACATATTCATCTAAATTAGTTTTGTCATATCTCCAGTCTAGATCGCAAAAAGTCGTTTCAAATGACAAGTCATTAACGTCCGCCGGAGTAAATCGTGGCGTTCTACGGGGGTCTATTTTAGGCCCCTTGCTATTCTCGTTATATATTAATGATCTACCTAATATAATAAAAATTTGCCAAATTCATATGTATGCTGATGACGTTAAACTATATACTTTTTGTAAAAAAAGAAGACATTAATCGTTGTATTTTGGATATAAATTTAGGTTCAAAAAGTGTTTATGATTAGGCATCGTGGATTGATTTAATTACTAATTCATATTAATGATACTAAAATAGATTATGTTAAAAATGCTAAGAATCTTGGAATAATATTCAATGAAACTATCATGGAATGAACATATAAATAAAGCATGTGGTAAAGTACTTGGAATCGTACGTAGCCTTTGTCGTTCACATTATTATACACCATAACATATTCCACTCTGGCCTGCCAAATCTTATATATAGTGACTAAAGGTAAATTATTGAGAGGTTTCAACATAATCGTGAGATATGCATTTGGGCTTAGAAAATATGATCGCATATCTATTTATACTAAACAAATCTATGGACTCTATTTTGAAGACTACATAAAATTTGGAACTTTATTAATGATATATAATTTTTTTTACCAAAGAACAAGACTATATCCATAGAAAAATAACTTTTACAAGAACAGCGCGTAACAAATTAATTGTGCCTATGTCCTATACTAAACTACTATCTTGTAGACATTTGATCATTAACGCAAGAAGACTTTGGAACTCCTTACGATATTATCACTTTATATCAAATCCAACATCTTTTAAGAATAAGCTTTTTAATTACTTTCAAACATAATTGTATTATTTATTGTTTCTAAAATTTAAATGTATAGAATGATATTGCTATATTTATATCATGTTTATTAAATCTTTCTAATTCTCCATTAATAATGACTAGTGTCATATCTATAAGATTTTATATCTTGTAACATTAGGCTTATCGATAAAATAAATAAATAAATAAAATAAAAATAATACATTTCGAAAATATTTCTTGATTATCTCAATTGCTTTAGCCTTGAAAAATATACAAAGCCAGCACTATAAAATTATAATGAAAGATATAATTTTTTAAGAAAAATGTAGTACAATTCTTTCTCTTTTTTCTCAAAATTTTGTTAATAAAATTTTTTCCTTTACATATTTCAAAAGACAAGACTTCACAAACGGTTAATAAAGAAATTTTAAATCTATTTAGATTTTACATCCAGCATTGTTCGAAAATGGCGAATTTTAGAAAAAAAAAAATTAATTACAAATATTATTAGATTGATTTGGCACTAAACAACTTCCCGACCGGCCAAAACGAAAAAATAATTCAGCTTATAAAAAACAAAACCAATGGGCTAATCTTTCTGAAATTTTGTTTTGTAAAAGACCGTTATAATCCAGTTTTAAATTAAATATAATAATAATAATTTTTTTGTTTGTTTTTGCTAAATTATTTAATATTTTCTGGAACACCTTAAATATAAGCTTTATTTTATTTTCGGTGACTTTTTTTGGAATGAGTCCAATTCATTTTAAACTCTATATTTTTTTTTACTCAGTTTTAAGTTTTATTTTTCTTTTTTTTTAATATTTTTTTACTATCGCCCAATTCATTTCAAATGAACTGAGTTTAGGAAAGTTTAGTGGATTGGTCTCCTTTGGTAGATAGCAGCAAAATTTGTGTGATACCACTCAGCTATTTTTTTGTTCTAATGATGAGGTGCGATATCAGTAGCTAGTTTCCGAGAAATTTTTCACATGAAACGAACGAATTGAAAGAAAAACGAGGCGAATTGAATCAAAAAATAGTTTCTCACTTGAAAGTGTTTCTGAAATTCAACTTTGTGAAAATAATCTGGCATTTGACTTTTCTTTCAATAAATATTGGAAATATTTGGAAAAAGTGTAAATTTTGTAAAAAAAAATTAAATAAAGTATGAATTCATCAGAAAAGGTAAATTTATTTTTTTTTTTTATTTATTTTAATCTTATTCTGTAAATACGAACCATTATACAATTTTAGAAAATAGAAAAAATTTCCAGAACTCAAAAACAAAAACTAGTGGAATATGTGTCCTCCAATTTGGAATTCGCTAGGGGTCAGTTTAGCGGCTTAAATTCTAGTATAAATAGTAAAGATGAGTATAAGTCTCTCAGAGTCTCATAAACCCGTTAGGTGGAAGCGAAAAAACTGTGGAACAGTGGAAACAAGTGGGCATAGAGTTGATATTTTTTGAGTGAATTTTAACTTTGTTTCTTATAGTGTTGGATAGATTTAAAATGCGTCGTCAAAAAGACCATTAATAGAATGTGATGAAAAGTATATGCCGATGGTTAAAAAGTCAAACACAACATCAACAAATACTTTGCTACCATCAACGTCGTCCAAGGCTTTGCGAAAACCAACTACATCATTCACAACCACATCAAAATATACCGAAGCTTTAAGTGAAGTAAGAACAAAACAAAAGGATCTTGAATAGAAGTTAGAAATATTAGAAAATCAAAACAATTAATTTTACAAAAATTGGAAAAAATTGAGCAGATTTTAGTTGCGAACTCTACATCTGCATAAGGAGTTCAATTCACTTTTAGTTTTTGTGAACTAATATATTGTTTTTATTATAAAATTGTTTACAATATTTGTAAAATTAATTTTAAATAATATTTTTTTTTTTAACAAAAAAAAAAAAAAAAAACTAAAACGTTGGTGTTGATTACAAATCCTCGTTTTCAGTATGTTACTAAGGCGACAGTCATCCGTAGAGAATCTAAAATTCTCTCACTTTCGGAATAAAAATCATTTTCGTCACTTTGCTTGTACATTATATCGTCCTCAGATAGTATATTCATGCCTAAAATTGTGAAGCACTGTGCAGGCGTTTATAATTTTACCAGCCATTTGTGGCGTTGTGTTTAAACCAACCTGCAAACATCTAAAAACGCTTTTTAACACACCATTTAAACGCTCTACACAATTTCTAGCTTCAGCATGGACAGTGTTGAATCGCCTATTTCTGTGGATCGATATGGCGTCATTAACCAAGGGCGTAAATCACCAATATAAATTTGAATATGATTGTTTAGTTAAATTAGAATGCTTAAATGTAGCATATACCAACAAACCTTAAACAAAAATTGTTATACACATACCTAACAAGCTTCCCAAATATAGGCTTGGTATATATACATATGTAAATATATGTAGATATATATATATATATGTAGATATATATATATATGTAGATATATATATATATATGTAGATATATATATATATATATATATATATATGTATATATATATATATATATATATAGTATATAAATAAATAAATAAATATGTATATATATATTTGCGATTTTTAAATCCATATTTGTTCCTTTAATAAGCTAATGTAAAGGTACATGTTGGTTCTATAAATTTTTAGTCTTATCTTATTTTTGGTAATAAATCTGTATCTCCTAAACTACTGGTCGGATCGAATTCGGTAAACGAGGACCTAAGCTTTCAGAAAAGTCATCTTGTAGTCACCCTGTAATAATACGAGACAAGCTACAGGGTGCCAAAGTTGACCCTTGTAACTTGTAACTTCTACAAATTAAGTCCGATTGTAAAGATTTTTATATTTCTGTAAGGTGCTTGGCTAGATACAGTTAAATATTTGCGCTTGAATTTGGAATTTTTGACTTCTTGACCTCGACTTTATTACGTTCATCGGGAAAAAGTGCTGAGATGTAAGAGGAATTTTTTTTTTAATATTCTGCAATTTCCAATATGTTTCGAAGTAATATGCTGAAAACAATTGTTGATCACATCAATTCGTCTAGCCTTAAAACAATGTACAAATTTAGCACTCTGAAATTAAGGACTGCGAACGTGGAAAAGTTAGCACCGGTAACTTATTTGTATTTGATATTATTCTCAGTAACTGTCTGCTAAATTTCGTTGTAATACTATAATTAGTTTTTCTTAAAATGAAGGTTTAACGAAATACATGCAAACGCGTAATTTAAATTTATAACCAAAATACATATCGACTAGGTAAAAAAACTGCTAGAAACAGTTTTTTGAGTCATAAAAACTACGAAAAATGCATGATCACCGAAAAGAACCCTGATAACTGAAGAAAAAGTTGATTTATAGACCGTAGGATCACATACAAAATAATACATATTTTAAAGGAACATCTCTATATCTCTCTATTTATCAGTATTTTTTTTATCAGAAAAAATTTAAGATGTAGCCTGAAGACCCTCAAAGTAAAAAAGTTCCTAACAGGAACTTTTTTTTACTTTGTTCCTAATAGGAACTTTTTATACTTTGTGTGGAGGCAAAGGTGAGGACAAAAATTTTTAAGGTTACCTTTTTTCAAATAAAGAGCAATATAAAGTACGTTCAGACGAACTTCTTACAACATCTTGGTCAGGAATTCCATATCACGGATGTTATGGGAAATGTAACAGATGAATATAGTGTAAAAACATCAAAATTGTTTAAAAAAATTTTGATCTGGCAAGCCATTTGTACCTGCGGAGAAAGTAGCACTATTCATAACAAATGATACTTTTAACACAAATACGTACGCAAATGAGTGCTCTCGGAAAAGATTCCTTTCTATAATTAGGAAGCACAACGAATTCTAATTTTTCTGACCTGTATTCATTTCCGTACATATTTGTGAGTAGTTCTCATAATGAAAAGTGTGAAACATGAAATTCCACCGTTTCTCGATCTGTGAATAAAAAGTGTTTCCTTACTTCAATATGAGAAAAGGCAATACCAATTACGTTTTTTATTGGAATATACCTATCAAAAAGCTGTCACATGAAAAATAGTCAACAAATGAAAAAATAATATTAAAATTTTTTAATAATAATAATAAATGTATTTATTTATTTATTTTTGTTTGTATAAAGAAATGCATAACATAGCTATAATAACAGCTCAACAACATGTTGAGGATTCCACGCCGGCAATTAAGAGATTCCACAGACCCATTTACAATTCCGGAGCAGCGTTTTGGGGAATTGTACCGATTAAGCAAGGATTCAGCTCTTGTCCTGACTAATGAAGTAAGTCCCTATATGTCCAAAGAGATGAGCAAAACATTTTTTACTCAACCACTACGAATGTGGTGCGCCTTACATTTTTTGCTACCGGTTCATTTTATAGGGTTATTGGGCAAAACTTTACTGCTTCTATAAAGAATAGTGTTGTATGCCGCTGAGTATATGAGTTGGCTGACATTTTAGAACAAAAAGTAATGGGCAAGTGGATTAAATTTCCGGCATCTTCTGAATATGCATATATGCATATATACATATATATATGTATATATATATATATATATATATATATATATATATATATATATATATATATATATATATATATAAATAAATTTCATGCAAATGGTCTGTGCGCTTAAAGTGTGCGAAAATTATTGCAATTTATTGCACCTATTTTCATAAATTTGGTTTAATTATTTTCCATTACTGTTATCAGTTATTACTATCTGTTTTCATGATTTGCTTGAATTTTGAATTTAATAAACACTAAATACTTTCAAGTTTGCTATTTTTAATACTTTCACTTTTCTCCAACATTTTCCATTTTACACAAAATTAATTGATTTGAAAAACGGAGAAAACTAACACCAAATGATAAATGAATCTTATTTTTTTTCTATGCGAACGGTTAGACAATAATCCATTTTATAAAACAGTTCCATTCCAGGTTTCAGCATACTGCACTTTTCCCAGTCTCCCCTACATATTTTAATTAAGTATGCCATTAGACCGTGCTGTCAAAGTCAATTAGAAAAAAAAAACGAGAAAGAAAGATATAGTCGGTCGAGACCGACTATATGATAGCCTACACCATTGTGTACGAGCATGAAAATACGGGATGGGGACTTATATTACATCTGTGGCCAATTTTACTAAATGAAAAATAAAATACATCTATAACATCTATATGATTTTATACACTTTTGGGCGATTCCTCGAAGTGGGTTTATATGGGAGCTATGGTAAAATATGGTTCGATTCTCATAAAATTTTCCACTGTTGTTTCTAATTACATAAAACTTATTTGTGTCGAATATTAACTTGATACTAACATTCGTATCGGATTTATGCATGTTAAAGTGATTTTCGGAAAATCTTCATAAAATTTGGTACAAAGACTGATACTTACACAGAACTTCTTTGCACCGAATTTCATTAAAATATTCTTATTTTTAGGACATTTTTGAGCGTTTTAACTCTATTCCGGGGGATATTTTATGGGGAGTAGTAGGGAAATTGGAAGGCAATAGTCGTTTTTAATGAGGAGTAAGAGCAATTTTGAAGAGCAAATTGTTTGTATGAAATTGAAAACCAATGAATTTGTTTTTGTAATTTTTTCTTGTGAGTGCACTAATAGGAGGAAAAATTGTATTGCATTTTATGAAATTGAAAACCAATGTATTTATTTTGTATAATAATATATGTATGTATGTAATTATGTTAAAAGTACATACAAATCATTTAACAGGGGAGACAATTTTTTATTTTTTTGCACTTTTAATTGTGATGAAATTAAAAACTGATGACTTTAAGAAATAGCGTTTGACTATTTTTGGTTTATTCATCTACATATTTTTATATGGTTATTTTTGTTTTTGTAAAGTGGAAACTTGAGAATTGTTTTGTTTATATGGAAAAAATAACTGTGTAAGGTTCTTTGACATTAATGAAGATATATTTTATGTTGTTGAGTATGGTCATGATTAATTTTGAATATTCTAATAACAAATTAAAAGGGAGTATATTTTATTTACAAAATTGGTATATAGTAGAAGATTTTCATCTTCCTCCATTATTTTCTTATACTCCGAAACTAAATTCAATGTTGCGCCCCATGACGTATCTTCTGGCTCCAAATAGTTTGAAAATTCTTTCGCTTTATTTTTATGAAAATTATGATATTTCATAAAATGTCTTTTTCTATTCCACTTTGTGGAAAAGGTCTCATTAATACAAAATTCACATGTAAGCTTCTGTCTGTCTATATTTGAAGTAATTTTTAATTAAAAATTATTTTATTAATACACCTATGCATTAAGAATTATTCTTTAAATTTAATAATTGCTGGTGAATTAAAAGTGGTTAACGAAGCAAAATACTTTTCCGTTAAAAAAATAAATACATTTTGGTAGGAATATGCATACATAAGTGTGTATCTGTATGCGTAAATGTATAAAAATGTCAAACCTTTGATCAATATTTAAATATATATATTTTTTTCATTAGTCTGTTGACTTAATTAAAAGTGATTACACGTAAGTTTTAAACAATATGCCTTCTTATAAATGTAAATATTGCAAATCAATTTTTGTGGAAAGAGAGATGCTTGAAGGACATGAGATCCTTCATTGTTCGGAATGTTGGAAATGGTTTTCAAAAGAAAAGCATCTAAAGGAGCATGAAAGGACTCATGCCAGCGCATCCCATGTCAGTGGTAGAAGTGTGCCTTCTACTTCTAATAAATTTAGTTGTATTAAAAGCGCTTTCAAAGAAAGAATTCTGACATACCTCTACAGAAAACAAAAAGAGGAAATTCTGCATCCTCAAAAGTTTTTAGAAGATGAAGCAAATGGATTTGTGAATTGTAATGGATTTGGATATATTCAAATAAATGAGGAGAAAATATGTGTGAAAAATGAACTGCTAAATTATGAAAAATAGAATTTCCAATGAAAGTAAAAGATATAAAGGTATTTGAAAGCAATAATGAAAATGTTAGGATTAATGTATTTGGCTGCGAATGTAATACTATAGTTGGACCATATTACCTCACATCTGCGGTAAAGAAGCATCACATAAATCATCTTCTTCTTATGGACGAAGAATGGTGTCACTACGTTTTTATTAAAGATATCGGAAGGTAATTTAAATAAAAAGTAACTACATGTTTTATAAATTAAATTATTATTAATCAAATATTTCAGATTAGTAAGATGAAGTTTAACTTCCCACCATGGACGTGTTTACATTTGTAATGCATGTCTTCAGTACTCTCCAAATGAGAAGATAATGCAAGATCATGATCTTAACTTCAAGAAAGTAGTACCGAAAAAAAAAATTATCAGAAGCAGTTAGATGTACCGTTCGTTATATATGATGATTTTGAGACGTATTTAGAAAGAAATTGATAACGAGCAAGTAAATATACTTGTGCTTTTAGTTATTATATTAAGTGTAGTTTAATAACTTAGATAAGTTTAATATTTATTTTGGTAATGATGCTCCTACAATACTCATAGAAAATTTAATTAATGATGCAAAAAAATTTTACGGAAACTATTTAAATAAGGTCGTACCAATGACAGCACTCTCCAATGATGAAACAATGTTGTATAATCTCTCAGCAATTTGTCACATACGTAAGAAAATTTTAGGAGCTGACAAAGTACGGGATCACTGTCATTTAACTGGCAAATTTAGATGAGCAGCCCATAGCTCATGTAATATTAATTATAAAATAGCCAAATTCGTACCAGTATTCTTTCATAATTTTTCCTCTTATGATTGTCACTTATTTATGAAAGAACTTTCACAATTTGATATAGATGTAAAGGTAATTCGTCTTAATAAAGAACTATATATATCGTTATCAAAGTTTATAACAATTAAAGAAAATCAGGGATTTGAAATTCGGTTTTTAGACTCTTTTCGTTTTGTGGCCTCCAGCTTAGAATCTTTAGCCAAAAATTTAAATGACAGTGATTTTCAAATTCCAAATAAAATTTATAGTCAAAAACAACAATTTGATTTACTCAGAAGAAAAGGAGTATTTCCCTATTCTTATATTGATTCGATGGAGCGCTTTAATGAAACTAATCTTCCTGCTAAAGAAAAATTTTATAATATTTTAAATTATTCGCATGAAGTTTATGATCATGCTAAATCGGTTTGGACAACTTTTAAATGTAATAACTTGTTAGATTACACTAAATTATATTTAAAAACAGATGTTCTCCTCTTAACAGATATTTTTCAAAATTTTAGATGTATCTGTAAAAGTATATACAAACTTGACCCATGCCAATATTACACTGTTCCAGGTTTATCGTGGGATGCAATGTTAAGAACAACTAATATAAGGTTAGAACTTTTAAGTGTCGTCAATATGTATAATTTTATACAAGACGGTATTAGAGGAGGACTAGTACAATGTTCAAAGAGATATTCTAGAGCAAATAATAAATATTTAGAGGACTTTGATAGTGGTAAGCCTTCAGAATATTTAATGTATCTAGATGCTAACAATTTGTATGGTTGGGCCATGTCAGAATATCTCCCATATGGAGAATTCGAGTGGATTTATGATGATGCGGCTTTAGAAGTTATTGATGTAACTACTATATCGGATACATCTGCTATTGGATATTTTTTTGAAGTAGATTTAGAATATTCGCACTATTTACATGAATTTCATAATGATTTACCCTTTTGCCCAAAAAATAAATTTGTTGGTAAATCTAAATGTAGGAAGTTGATTGCAGACCTAACACCAAAAACAAATTATCAGATCCATTATAGAGTTCTTAAACAATGTTTAAAGAATGGACTGATATTAAAAAAAATACACAGAGCATTAAAATTTCGACAATCTCCATATAGATTTGAATATATACCACAGAACAAAAATGCTCTTGAAAAAGATTTTTTTAAATCATTAAATAATTCTGTATATGGAAAAACTATGGAAAATGTTCATAAACGCAAAGATATAAAAATTGTTACAGATTGGGAAACAACAAGGCGTAATCATTAAGGAGCTAGAGCATTAATTTCAAAGCCTAATTTTTCGAGTATAACTCAATTTTTTCAGAAAACATGTTTGCAGTTCAGTTAAAGGTTATGCAAATAACTTATAACAAACCAATTTATTTAGGCTTTGCTGTGCTGGAACTCTCAAAATGGAAAATGTATGATTTTCATTATCAATACATGAAACCAAAATTTCAGTCTAATTTAACATTGAATTATATGGATACAGACTCATTCATATACACTATAAAAACAGATGATTTTTATAGTGATATTCGTGAAGGGTGTGAAGATAGCTACGAAAGTTAGCTACGTTTTTTAATTTTATGTTACCTAACAGTTCTCTCACTCAAAGACTGTTATGTTAGCAGAATTTGATTATTTTCAATTTTAATAACATTTTTAAAAATGTTAATGACTTTTATTTAACAAAATAGATTTAGCTGCACTTTTGTTTACATTTTTGAAAATGTTAATAGCATTTTTGTAATATTTTTTTAATTAAAATTATTATAATTTAAATGTTTGAATAAAAAAAATATATATATAATTAAAAACTATGATTTTTAAACTACCTTATGTTTCAGAAACATGTGTTTAAAATAAATACTTTTAAAAATTTTTATTTCTGAAAAAATCTTTATATGATGATCCAATTGATGATCAAAAAATTATCATAGGTTTTGAGTAATAGAATTTTGAAAATTTTGAAAAAATTCATTTTCTCATATAAGGGCCCTATTGATGATCAAAAAATGGGTCAAAATTAAAAAGGTGCTCTATTTAGACCCAGTAGGCTCGAAAGCTATTATCTTAAGGATTTCAGAGCAGAAAAGATAATATTAAGATTGATCATAGGTTTTGAGTAATAGAATTTTGAAAATTTTGAAAAAATTCATTTTCTCATATAAGGGCCCTATTGATGATCAAAAAATGGGTCAAAATTAAAAAGGTGCTCTATTTAGACCTAGTAGCCTCGAAAGCTATTATCTTAAGGATTTCAGAGCAGAAAAGATAATATTAAGATTGATCATAGGTTTTGAGTAATAGAATTTTGAAAATTTTGAAAAAATTCATTTTCTCATATAAGGGCCCTATTGATGATCAAAAAATGGGTCAAAATTAAAAAGGTGCTCTATTTAGACCTAGTAGCCTCGAAAGCTATTATCTTAAGGATTTCAGAGCAGAAAAGATAATATTAAGATTGATCATAGGTTTTGAGTAATAGAAATTTGAAAATTTTGAAAAAATTCATTTTCTCATATAAGGGCCCTATTGATGATCAAAAAATGGGTCAAAATTAAAAAGGTGCTCTATTTAGACCTAGTAGGCTCGAAAGCTATTATCTTAATGATTTCAGAGCAGAAAAGATAATATTAAGATTGATCATAGGTTTTGAGTAATAGAATTTTGAAAATTTTGAAAAAATTCATTTTCTCATATAAGGGCCCTATTGATGATCAAAAAATGGGTCAAAATTAAAAAGGTGCTCTATTTAGACCTAGTAGGCTCGAAAGCTATTATCTTAAGGATTTCAGAGCAGAAAAGATAATATTAAGATTGATCATAGGTTTTGAGTAATAGAATTTTGAAAATTTTGAAAAAATTCATTTTCTCATATAAGGCCCCTATTGATGATCAAAAAATGGGTCAAAATTAAAAAGGTGCTCTATTTAGACCTAGTAGGCTCGAAAGCTATTATCTTAAGGATTTCAGAGCAGAAAAGATAATATTAAGATTGATCATAGGTTTTGAGTAATAGAATTTTGAAAATTTTGAAAAAATTCATTTTCTCATATAAGGGCCCTATTGATGATCAAAAAATGGGTCAAAATTAAAAAGGTGCTCTATTTAGACCTAGTAGCCTCGAAAGCTATTATCTTAAGGATTTCAGAGCAGAAAAGATAATATTAAGATTGATCATAGGTTTTGAGTAATAGAAATTTGAAAATTTTGAAAAAATTCATTTTCTCATATAAGGGCCCTATTGATGATCAAAAAATGGGTCAAAATTAAAAAGGTGCTCTATTTAGACCTAGTAGGCTCGAAAGCTATTATCTTAATGATTTCAGAGCAGAAAAGATAATATTAAGATTGATCATAGGTTTTGAGTAATAGAATTTTGAAAATTTTGAAAAAATTCATTTTCTCATATAAGGGCCCTATTGATGATCAAAAAATGGGTGAAATTAAAAAGGTGCTCTATTTAGACCTAGTAGGTTCGAAAGCTATTATCTTAAGGATTTCAGAGCAGAAAAGATAATATTAAGATTGATCATAGGTTTTGAGTAATAGAGTTTTGAAAATTTTGAAAAAATTCATTTTCTCATATAAGGCCCCTATTGATGATCAAAAAATGGGTCAAAATTAAAAAGGTGCTCTATTTAGACCTAGTAGGCTCGAAAGCTATTATCTTATGGATTTCAGAGCAGAAAAGATAATATTAAGATTGATCATAGGTTTTGAGTAATAGAAATTTGAAAATTTTGAAAAAATTCATTTTCTCATATAAGGGCCCTATTGATGATCAAAAAATGGGTCAAAATTAAAAAGGTGCTCTATTTAGACCTAGTAGCCTCGAAAGCTATTATCTTAATGATTTCAGAGCAGAAAAGATAATATTAAGATTGATCATAGGTTTTGAGTAATAGAATTTTGAAAATTTTGAAAAAATTCATTTTCTCATATAAGGGCCCTATTGATGATCAAAAAATGGGTCAAAATTAAAAAGGTGCTCTATTTAGACCTAGTAGGCTCGAAAGCTATTATCTTAAGGATTTCAGAGCAGAAAAGATAATATTAAGATTGATCATAGGTTTTGAGTAATAGAATTTTGAAAATTTTGAAAAAATTCATTTTCTCATATAAGGCCCCTATTGATGATCAAAAAATGGGTCAAAATTAAAAAGGTGCTCTATTTAGACCTAGTAGGCTCGAAAGCTATTATCTTAAGGATTTCAGAGCAGAAAAGATAATATTAAGATTGATCATAGGTTTTGAGTAATAGAATTTTGAAAATTTTGAAAAAATTCATTTTCTCATATAAGGGCCCTATTGATGATCAAAAAATGGGTCAAAATTAAAAAGGTGCTCTATTTAGACCTAGTAGCCTCGAAAGCTATTATCTTAAGGATTTCAGAGCAGAAAAGATAATATTAAGATTGATCATAGGTTTTGAGTAATAGAAATTTGAAAATTTTGAAAAAATTCATTTTCTCATATAAGGGCCCTATTGATGATCAAAAAATGGGTCAAAATTAAAAAGGTGCTCTATTTAGACCTAGTAGGCTCGAAAGCTATTATCTTAATGATTTCAGAGCAGAAAAGATAATATTAAGATTGATCATAGGTTTTGAGTAATACAATTTTGAAAATTTTGAAAAAATTCATTTTCTCATATAAGGGCCCTATTGATGATCAAAAAATGGGTGAAATTAAAAAGGTGCTCTATTTAGACCTAGTAGGTTCGAAAGCTATTATCTTAAGGATTTCAGAGCAGAAAAGATAATATTAAGATTGATCATAGGTTTTGAGTAATAGAGTTTTGAAAATTTTGAAAAAATTCATTTTCTCATATAAGGCCCCTATTGATGATCAAAAAATGGGTCAAAATTAAAAAGGTGCTCTATTTAGACCTAGTAGGCTCGAAAGCTATTATCTTATGGATTTCAGAGCAGAAAAGATAATATTAAGATTGATCATAGGTTTTGAGTAATAGAAATTTGAAAATTTTGAAAAAATTCATTTTCTCATATAAGGGCCCTATTGATGATCAAAAAATGGGTCAAAATTAAAAAGGTGCTCTATTTAGACCTAGTAGGCTCGAAAGCTATTATCTTAAGGATTTCAGAGCAGAAAAGATAATATTAAGATTGATCATAGGTTTTGAGTAATAGAATTTTGAAAATTTTGAAAAAATTCATTTTCTCATATAAGGGCCCTATTGATGATCAAAAAATGGGTCAAAATTAAAAAGGTGCTCTATTTACACCTAGTAGGCTCGAAAGCTATTATCTTAAGGATTTCAGAGCAGAAAAGGTAATATTAAGATTGATCATAGGTTTTGAGTAATAGAATTTTGAAAATTTTGAAAAAATTCATTTTCTCATATAAGGGCCCTATTGATGATCAAAAAATGGGTCAAAATTAAAAAGGTGCTCTATTTAGACCTAGTAGGCTCGAAAGCTATTATCTTAAGGATTTCAGAGCAGAAAAGATAATATTAAGATTGATCATAGGTTTTGAGTAATAGAATTTTGAAAATTTTGAAAAAATTCATTTTCTCATATAAGGGCCCTATTGATGATCAAAAAATGGGTCAAAATTAAAAAGGTGCTCTATTTAGACCTAGTAGGCTCGAAAGCTATTATCTTAAGGATTTCAGAGCAGAAAAGATAATATTAAGATTGATCATAGGTTTTGAGTAATAGAATTTTGAAAATTTTGAAAAAATTCATTTTCTCATATAAGGGCCCTATTGATGATCAAAAAATGGGTCAAAATTAAAAAGGTGCTCTATTTAGACCTAGTAGGCTCGAAAGCTATTATCTTAATGATTTCAGAGCAGAAAAGATAATATTAAGATTGATCATAGGTTTTGAGTAATAGAAATTTGAAAATTTTGAAAAAATTCATTTTCTCATATAAGGGCCCTATTGATGATCAAAAAATGGGTCAAAATTAAAAAGGTGCTCTATTTAGACCTAGTAGGCTCGAAAGCTATTATCTTAATGATTTCAGAGCAGAAAAGATAATATTAAGATTGATCATAGGTTTTGAGTAATAGAATTTTGAAAATTTTGAAAAAATTCATTTTCTCATATAAGGCCCCTATTGATGATCAAAAAATGGGTCAAAATTAAAAAGGTGCTCTATTTAGACCTAGTAGGCTCGAAAGCTATTATCTTAAGGATTTCAGAGCAGAAAAGATAATATTAAGATTGATCATAGGTTTTGAGTAATAGAATTTTGAAAATTTTGAAAAAATTCATTTTCTCATATAAGGGCCCTATTGATGATCAAAAAATGGGTCAAAATTAAAAAGGTGCTCTATTTAGACCTAGTAGGCTCGAAAGCTATTATCTTAAGGATTTCAGAGCAGAAAAGATAATATTAAGATTGATCATAGGTTTTGAGTAATAGAATTTTGAAAATTTTGAAAAAATTCAGTTTCTCATATAAGGGCCCTATTGATGATCAAAAAATGGGTCAAAATTAAAAAGGTGCTCTATTTAGACCTAGTAGGCTCGAAAGCTATTATCTTAAGGATTTCAGAGCAGAAAAGATAATATTAAGATTGATCATAGGTTTTGAGTAATAGAATTTTGAAAATTTTGAAAAAATTCATTTTCTCATATAAGGGCCCTATTGATGATCAAAAAATGGGTCAAAATTAAAAAGGTGCTCTATTTAGACCTAGTAGGCTCGAAAGCTATTATCTTAATGATTTCAGAGCAGAAAAGATAATATTAAGATTGATCATAGGTTTTGAGTAATAGAATTTTGAAAATTTTGAAAAAATTCTTTTTCTCATATAAGGGCCCTATTGATGATCAAAAAATGGGTCAAAATTAAAAAGGTGCTCTATTTAGACCTAGTAGGCTCGAAAGCTATTATCTTAAGGATTTCAGAGCAGAAAAGATAATATTAAGATTGATCATAGGTTTTGAGTAATAGAATTTTGAAAATTTTGAAAAAATTCATTTTCTCATATAAGGGCCCTATTGATGATCAAAAAATGGGTCAAAATTAAAAAGGTGCTCTATTTAGACCTAGTAGGCTCGAAAGCTATTATCTTAAGGATTTCAGAGCAGAAAAGATAATATTAAGATTGATCATAGGTTTTGAGTAATAGAATTTTGAAAATTTTGAAAAAATTCATTTTCTCATATAAGGCCCCTATTGATGATCAAAAAATGGGTCAAAATTAAAAAGGTGCTCTATTTAGACCTAGTAGGCTCGAAAGCTATTATCTTAAGGATTTCAGAGCAGAAAAGATAATATTAAGATTGATCATAGGTTTTGAGTAATAGAATTTTGAAAATTTTGAAAAAATTCATTTTCTCATATAAGGCCCCTATTGATGATCAAAAAATGGGTCAAAATTAAAAAGGTGCTCTATTTAGACCTAGTAGGCTCGAAAGCTATTATCTTAAGGATTTCAGAGCAGAAAAGATAATATTAAGATTGATCATAGGTTTTGAGTAATAGAATTTTGAAAATTTTGAAAAAATTCATTTTCTCATATAAGGGCCCTATTGATGATCAAAAAATGGGTCAAAATTAAAAAGGTGCTCTATTTAGACCTAGTAGGCTCGAAAGCTATTATCTTAATGATTTCAGAGCAGAAAAGATAATATTAAGATTGATCATAGGTTTTGAGTAATAGAAATTTGAAAATTTTGAAAAAATTCATTTTCTCATATAAGGGCCCTATTGATGATCAAAAAATGGGTCAAAATTAAAAAGGTGCTCTATTTAGACCTAGTAGGCTCGAAAGCTATTATCTTAATGATTTCAGAGCAGAAAAGATAATATTAAGATTGATCATAGGTTTTGAGTAATAGAATTTTGAAAATTTTGAAAAAATTCATTTTCTCATATAAGGCCCCTATTGATGATCAAAAAATGGGTCAAAATTAAAAAGGTGCTCTATTTAGACCTAGTAGGCTCGAAAGCTATTATCTTAAGGATTTCAGAGCAGAAAAGATAATATTAAGATTGATCATAGGTTTTGAGTAATAGAATTTTGAAAATTTTGAAAAAATTCATTTTCTCATATAAGGGCCCTATTGATGATCAAAAAATGGGTCAAAATTAAAAAGGTGCTCTATTTAGACCTAGTAGGCTCGAAAGCTATTATCTTAAGGATTTCAGAGCAGAAAAGATAATATTAAGATTGATCATAGGTTTTGAGTAATAGAATTTTGAAAATTTTGAAAAAATTCATTTTCTCATATAAGGGCCCTATTGATGATCAAAAAATGGGTCAAAATTAAAAAGGTGCTCTATTTAGACCTAGTAGGCTCGAAAGCTATTATCTTAAGGATTTCAGAGCAGAAAAGATAATATTAAGATTGATCATAGGTTTTGAGTAATAGAATTTTGAAAATTTTGAAAAAATTCATTTTCTCATATAAGGGCCCTATTGATGATCAAAAAATGGGTCAAAATTAAAAAGGTGCTCTATTTAGACCTAGTAGGCTCGAAAGCTATTATCTTAATGATTTCAGAGCAGAAAAGATAATATTAAGATTGATCATAGGTTTTGAGTAATAGAAATTTGAAAATTTTGAAAAAATTCATTTTCTCATATAAGGGCCCTATTGATGATCAAAAAATGGGTCAAAATTAAAAAGGTGCTCTATTTAGACCTAGTAGGCTCGAAAGCTATTATCTTAATGATTTCAGAGCAGAAAAGATAATATTAAGATTGATCATAGGTTTTGAGTAATAGAATTTTGAAAATTTTGAAAAAATTCATTTTCTCATATAAGGCCCCTATTGATGATCAAAAAATGGGTCAAAATTAAAAAGGTGCTCTATTTAGACCTAGTAGGCTCGAAAGCTATTATCTTAAGGATTTCAGAGCAGAAAAGATAATATTAAGATTGATCATAGGTTTTGAGTAATAGAATTTTGAAAATTTTGAAAAAATTCATTTTCTCATATAAGGGCCCTATTGATGATCAAAAAATGGGTCAAAATTAAAAAGGTGCTCTATTTAGACCTAGTAGGCTCGAAAGCTATTATCTTAAGGATTTCAGAGCAGAAAAGATAATATTAAGATTGATCATAGGTTTTGAGTAATAGAATTTTGAAAATTTTGAAAAAATTCAGTTTCTCATATAAGGGCCCTATTGATGATCAAAAAATGGGTCAAAATTAAAAAGGTGCTCTATTTAGACCTAGTAGGCTCGAAAGCTATTATCTTAAGGATTTCAGAGCAGAAAAGATAATATTAAGATTGATCATAGGTTTTGAGTAATAGAATTTTGAAAATTTTGAAAAAATTCATTTTCTCATATAAGGGCCCTATTGATGATCAAAAAATGGGTCAAAATTAAAAAGGTGCTCTATTTAGACCTAGTAGGCTCGAAAGCTATTATCTTAATGATTTCAGAGCAGAAAAGATAATATTAAGATTGATCATAGGTTTTGAGTAATAGAATTTTGAAAATTTTGAAAAAATTCTTTTTCTCATATAAGGGCCCTATTGATGATCAAAAAATGGGTCAAAATTAAAAAGGTGCTCTATTTAGACCTAGTAGGCTCGAAAGCTATTATCTTAAGGATTTCAGAGCAGAAAAGATAATATTAAGATTGATCATAGGTTTTGAGTAATAGAATTTTGAAAATTTTGAAAAAATTCATTTTCTCATATAAGGGCCCTATTGATGATCAAAAAATGGGTCAAAATTAAAAAGGTGCTCTATTTAGACCTAGTAGGCTCGAAAGCTATTATCTTAAGGATTTCAGAGCAGAAAAGATAATATTAAGATTGATCATAGGTTTTGAGTAATAGAATTTTGAAAATTTTGAAAAAATTCATTTTCTCATATAAGGCCCCTATTGATGATCAAAAAATGGGTCAAAATTAAAAAGGTGCTCTATTTAGACCTAGTAGGCTCGAAAGCTATTATCTTAAGGATTTCAGAGCAGAAAAGATAATATTAAGATTGATCATAGGTTTTGAGTAATAGAATTTTGAAAATTTTGAAAAAATTCATTTTCTCATATAAGGGCCCTATTGATGATCAAAAAATGGGTCAAAATTAAAAAGGTGCTCTATTTAGACCTAGTAGGCTCGAAAGCTATTATCTTAATGATTTCAGAGCAGAAAAGATAATATTAAGATTGATCATAGGTTTTGAGTAATAGAAATTTGAAAATTTTGAAAAAATTCATTTTCTCATATAAGGGCCCTATTGATGATCAAAAAATGGGTCAAAATTAAAAAGGTGCTCTATTTAGACCTAGTAGGCTCGAAAGCTATTATCTTAATGATTTCAGAGCAGAAAAGATAATATTAAGATTGATCATAGGTTTTGAGTAATAGAATTTTGAAAATTTTGAAAAAATTCATTTTCTCATATAAGGCCCCTATTGATGATCAAAAAATGGGTCAAAATTAAAAAGGTGCTCTATTTAGACCTAGTAGGCTCGAAAGCTATTATCTTAAGGATTTCAGAGCAGAAAAGATAATATTAAGATTGATCATAGGTTTTGAGTAATAGAATTTTGAAAATTTTGAAAAAATTCATTTTCTCATATAAGGGCCCTATTGATGATCAAAAAATGGGTCAAAATTAAAAAGGTGCTCTATTTAGACCTAGTAGGCTCGAAAGCTATTATCTTAAGGATTTCAGAGCAGAAAAGATAATATTAAGATTGATCATAGGTTTTGAGTAATAGAATTTTGAAAATTTTGAAAAAATTCATTTTCTCATATAAGGGCCCTATTGATGATCAAAAAATGGGTCAAAATTAAAAAGGTGCTCTATTTAGAACTAGTAGGCTCGAAAGCTATTATCTTAAGGATTTCAGAGCAGAAAAGATAATATTAAGATTGATCATAGGTTTTGAGTAATAGAATTTTGAAAATTTTGAAAAAATTCATTTTCTCATATAAGGGCCCTATTGATGATCAAAAAATGGGTCAAAATTAAAAAGGTGCTCTATTTAGACCTAGTAGGCTCGAAAGCTATTATCTTAAGGATTTCAGAGCAGAAAAGATAATATTAAGATTGATCATAGGTTTTGAGTAATAGAATTTTGAAAATTTTGAAAAAATTCAGTTTCTCATATAAGGGCCCTATTGATGATCAAAAAATGGGTCAAAATTAAAAAGGTGCTCTATTTAGACCTAGTAGGCTCGAAAGCTATTATCTTAAGGATTTCAGAGCAGAAAAGATAATATTAAGATTGATCATAGGTTTTGAGTAATAGAATTTTGAAAATTTTGAAAAAATTCATTTTCTCATATAAGGGCCCTATTGATGATCAAAAAATGGGTCAAAATTAAAAAGGTGCTCTATTTAGACCTAGTAGGCTCGAAAGCTATTATCTTAATGATTTCAGAGCAGAAAAGATAATATTAAGATTGATCATAGGTTTTGAGTAATAGAATTTTGAAAATTTTGAAAAAATTCTTTTTCTCATATAAGGGCCCTATTGATGATCAAAAAATGGGTCAAAATTAAAAAGGTGCTCTATTTAGACCTAGTAGGCTCGAAAGCTATTATCTTAAGGATTTCAGAGCAGAAAAGATAATATTAAGATTGATCATAGGTTTTGAGTAATAGAATTTTGAAAATTTTGAAAAAATTCATTTTCTCATATAAGGGCCCTATTGATGATCAAAAAATGGGTCAAAATTAAAAAGGTGCTCTATTTAGACCTAGTAGGCTCGAAAGCTATTATCTTAAGGATTTCAGAGCAGAAAAGATAATATTAAGATTGATCATAGGTTTTGAGTAATAGAATTTTGAAAATTTTGAAAAAATTCATTTTCTCATATAAGGCCCCTATTGATGATCAAAAAATGGGTCAAAATTAAAAAGGTGCTCTATTTAGACCTAGTAGGCTCGAAAGCTATTATCTTAAGGATTTCAGAGCAGAAAAGATAATATTAAGATTGATCATAGGTTTTGAGTAATAGAATTTTGAAAATTTTGAAAAAATTCATTTTCTCATATAAGGGCCCTATTGATGATCAAAAAATGGGTCAAAATTAAAAAGGTGCTCTATTTAGACCTAGTAGGCTCGAAAGCTATTATCTTAATGATTTCAGAGCAGAAAAGATAATATTAAGATTGATCATAGGTTTTGAGTAATAGAAATTTGAAAATTTTGAAAAAATTCATTTTCTCATATAAGGGCCCTATTGATGATCAAAAAATGGGTCAAAATTAAAAAGGTGCTCTATTTAGACCTAGTAGGCTCGAAAGCTATTATCTTAATGATTTCAGAGCAGAAAAGATAATATTAAGATTGATCATAGGTTTTGAGTAATAGAATTTTGAAAATTTTGAAAAAATTCATTTTCTCATATAAGGCCCCTATTGATGATCAAAAAATGGGTCAAAATTAAAAAGGTGCTCTATTTAGACCTAGTAGGCTCGAAAGCTATTATCTTAAGGATTTCAGAGCAGAAAAGATAATATTAAGATTGATCATAGGTTTTGAGTAATAGAATTTTGAAAATTTTGAAAAAATTCATTTTCTCATATAAGGGCCCTATTGATGATCAAAAAATGGGTCAAAATTAAAAAGGTGCTCTATTTAGACCTAGTAGGCTCGAAAGCTATTATCTTAAGGATTTCAGAGCAGAAAAGATAATATTAAGATTGATCATAGGTTTTGAGTAATAGAATTTTGAAAATTTTGAAAAAATTCATTTTCTCATATAAGGGCCCTATTGATGATCAAAAAATGGGTCAAAATTAAAAAGGTGCTCTATTTAGAACTAGTAGGCTCGAAAGCTATTATCTTAAGGATTTCAGAGCAGAAAAGATAATATTAAGATTGATCATAGGTTTTGAGTAATAGAATTTTGAAAATTTTGAAAAAATTCATTTTCTCATATAAGGGCCCTATTGATGATCAAAAAATGGGTCAAAATTAAAAAGGTGCTCTATTTAGACCTAGTAGGCTCGAAAGCTATTATCTTAAGGATTTCAGAGCAGAAAAGATAATATTAAGATTGATCATAGGTTTTGAGTAATAGAATTTTGAAAATTTTGAAAAAATTCATTTTCTCATATAAGGCCCCTATTGATGATCAAAAAATGGGTCAAAATTAAAAAGGTGCTCTATTTAGACCTAGTAGGCTCGAAAGCTATTATCTTAAGGATTTCAGAGCAGAAAAGATAATATTAAGATTGATCATAGGTTTTGAGTAATAGAATTTTGAAAATTTTGAAAAAATTCATTTTCTCATATAAGGGCCCTATTGATGATCAAAAAATGGGTCAAAATTAAAAAGGTGCTCTATTTAGACCTAGTAGGCTCGAAAGCTATTATCTTAAGGATTTCAGAGCAGAAAAGATAATATTAAGATTGATCATAGGTTTTGAGTAATAGAATTTTGAAAATTTTGAAAAAATTCATTTTCTCATATAAGGCCCCTATTGATGATCAAAAAATGGGTCAAAATTAAAAAGGTGCTCTATTTAGACCTAGTAGCCTCGAAAGCTATTATCTTAAGGATTTCAGAGCAGAAAAGATAATATTAAGATTGATCATAGGTTTTGAGTAATAGAAATTTGAAAATTTTGAAAAAATTCATTTTCTCATATAAGGGCCCTATTGATGATCAAAAAATGGGTCAAAATTAAAAAGGTGCTCTATTTAGACCTAGTAGCCTCGAAAGCTATTATCTTAAGGATTTCAGAGCAGAAAAGATAATATTAAGATTGATCATAAGTTTTGAGTAATAGAATTTTGAAAATTTTGAAAAAATTCATTTTCTCATATAAGGGCCCTATTGATGATCAAAAAATGGGTCAAAATTAAAAAGGTGCTCTATTTAGACCTAGTAGGCTCGAAAGCTATTATCTTAATGATTTCAGAGCAGAAAAGATAATATTAAGATTGATCATAGGTTTTGAGTAATAGAAATTTGAAAATTTTGAAAAAATTCATTTTCTCATATAAGGGCCCTATTGATGATCAAAAAATGGGTCAAAATTAAAAAGGTGCTCTATTTAGACCTAGTAGGCTCGAAAGCTATTATCTTAATGATTTCAGAGCAGAAAAGATAATATTAAGATTGATCATAGGTTTTGAGTAATAGAATTTTGAAAATTTTGAAAAAATTCATTTTCTCATATAAGGCCCCTATTGATGATCAAAAAATGGGTCAAAATTAAAAAGGTGCTCTATTTAGACCTAGTAGGCTCGAAAGCTATTATCTTAAGGATTTCAGAGCAGAAAAGATAATATTAAGATTGATCATAGGTTTTGAGTAATAGAATTTTGAAAATTTTGAAAAAATTCATTTTCTCATATAAGGGCCCTATTGATGATCAAAAAATGGGTCAAAATTAAAAAGGTGCTCTATTTAGAACTAGTAGGCTCGAAAGCTATTATCTTAAGGATTTCAGAGCAGAAAAGATAATATTAAGATTGATCATAGGTTTTGAGTAATAGAATTTTGAAAATTTTGAAAAAATTCATTTTCTCATATAAGGGCCCTATTGATGATCAAAAAATGGGTCAAAATTAAAAAGGTGCTCTATTTAGACCTAGTAGGCTCGAAAGCTATTATCTTAAGGATTTCAGAGCAGAAAAGATAATATTAAGATTGATCATAGGTTTTGAGTAATAGAAATTTGAAAATTTTGAAAAAATTCATTTTCTCATATAAGGCCCCTATTGATGATCAAAAAATGGGTCAAAATTAAAAAGGTGCTCTATTTAGACCTAGTAGGCTCGAAAGCTATTATCTTAAGGATTTCAGAGCAGAAAAGATAATATTAAGATTGATCATAGGTTTTGAGTAATAGAATTTTGAAAATTTTGAAAAAATTCATTTTCTCATATAAGGGCCCTATTGATGATCAAAAAATGGGTCAAAATTAAAAAGGTGCTCTATTTAGACCTAGTAGGCTCGAAAGCTATTATCTTAAGGATTTCAGAGCAGAAAAGATAATATTAAGATTGATCATAGGTTTTGAGTAATAGAATTTTGAAAATTTTGAAAAAATTCATTTTCTCATATAAGGCCCCTATTGATGATCAAAAAATGGGTCAAAATTAAAAAGGTGCTCTATTTAGACCTAGTAGCCTCGAAAGCTATTATCTTAAGGATTTCAGAGCAGAAAAGATAATATTAAGATTGATCATAGGTTTTGAGTAATAGAAATTTGAAAATTTTGAAAAAATTCATTTTCTCATATAAGGCAAATTTGCATATTGTTGGCAAATGTATAGGAGATTGACAAAGTAATCTAAATGGTACTTTAAAAATAGTTCATAACAAGAAAATTTTCATTTAACCAAAAAATAATTCAAATGGAAAAAAGTCATCACCTCCACATTGGAAGTTAAAATTACCAATTTTGGTTAAAAATAAACTCCAACACTGATGATACATGTGTCAAGAAATGGCACATGCAAAAAAAATTGAGTGCTTTTTTTTGTACATGTTGTGTGGTGAACTCTATCGTATTGCCCGTTATTTATATATGCACGCACGATCGTTTACTCACTTACGTTTGAAGTACACTTAAGCCTCGATTTGAGTCCTCTCAATTTGCGTCGTTATGATTTTGTTTATATACAACATATTTTTTCTCTCTGGAAGTTAAAGTAACTTAAGTAACCGCATGTGATACATTTATTAGTTTTATGGAGTTTATTATAACCGGTGTATGTCGTGAAGCATATTTCAATACAAAATGGATTAAATTCTTTGTTTTTTGCTAGAAAAGGAACAAATCAAGATTACCGGCACTGTTGATTTTTTAACAAATTTTCTTTTCGGCAAAAGCACTATTTTTGGGTAAAAAAAGTTACATAAAAATTTTTCTCCGTTCTCTGTTAGTTTTCGAGTTATAGGTACTTTAAGTTATGGTGTAAGAATGCAATTCTCTCCTTCCTCCTTTAATGAAAATAAACAATATGGGTATCATTGGAAAGGTCTTGAGAAGGCCTTTTGATTGATATATAAAATGTGTCAAATCATTAACCCATGGCACAATATGATATTTTATTACTTTTTATTTTGACTTTTTTTACAAAAGTACCGTTATCTCAAAAATATATCGATATAACAGTACTCTCCTGTACATCAAATCAACATTTCAAGCTTTCATACGATCCCCATAGTACACTCCAAGCCCATTAAATAACAAAAATGTAACACTTTAAAAATTAATATTCAGAGAAATGAATCGATTTTTACTCATAATATATTTGGTAATACCATAATTTATGACTACATATGTAATATGGATATCATTAGAAAGGTCTTGAAGAAACCTATAGTCATATATATAATACGTATATAATTGGAAAGGTCTTTAAATCTCAAAAATAAAAAAATAGATAAAAAAATATATAAAAATACTTAGTAAATATTATTTAATTTGCATTTTTATTTGAATTTTTGATAAACAAGATTATAAAAAATCTTTGGAACAAATCAAGGTTACCAGCACAGTTGGAATTAAAATGTATTTTTTTAATGTTAATAAAGGTTTTTCTGTGTAGCCGGCCTTCGGCCGGGCTAAAGGGCTTTCTCCTCTATGTATGTTGAACACCGGCTTCGCTAAATAAACTTTTTTTGGAAATCAAAAAATTTTTGTAAGTACCGGTATTCTTTTTAAATAATTTTTAATTTTTATTTAATTTTTAACAAAGTTGTAAAAATGATAAGACTTATTATATACTTTTAAATTATGATATTAAAAAATATATTACTAGTAAAAATCGATTAATTTTTCTAAATATTAATTTTTAAAGTGCTATACTTTTGTTATTTAATGGGCTAGGAGTGTGACATGGGGATCATATGAAAGCTTGAAATATTCTCTAAACAATTTGATGTATAGGAGAGTACTGTTATATCGATATATTTTTGAGATAACGGTACTTTTGTAAAAAAAAGTCAGTACATAAAATAATAAAATATCATTTTGTCTCGCAACGGGTTAATGTTGTATAACGTTTTATATATCAATCAAGACCTTTCCAATGATATGGGTATCATTGGAAAGGTCATATGTTCATATTCATTACAGGAGGAAGGAGAAAATTGCATTTTGATATTATAACTTCAAGTACCCATAACTCGTAAACTAAGAGCGAGCGGGCAAAATATTTTACATTGCTTTAATCACAAATAAAAATGCTACTGAATCATTATCAAAATTATTTAAAAATCAAGTGTGCTGGTAATCTTGATTTACGCCGATTAACTTCTTTGCAGGTAAAATATGTATATCCTGGAATCTTCTTAAAAGAAGGTATAAATACTTAAAAAAAGGTGATTTGGATTCCGCCGATATATTTTGCATCGCAATTTCCAATCTCCTTAACTTCGCAGACCGGGGCCTCAGTGTCGTTGAGTACGTTAAATACACATGCGCATATACATACATATACTATATATATATGTATGTAAGTATATGTCATTTTTATTTGTCCAGCATCTTACTCAGTTGTTCTTAATTCTCTTTGCATAATAAAGTGTTGCCATTATGTTAAAATACTTGTTAGTATTAGTGTTACCCGTTGGCACAATTTTATTTTCTATTGCTATTCTTCTTTTATATCAATTTAATATTTAATATAATCAGGAATATTTATAGATAATTACACAGAAAAAAGTTTGTGCATAAATATAAGAATTTAATTTCATTGATTTTAGTTCATAATATTTAAGAATAATGTCTTAACACTTTTTTACATTTTTTGAAATGAATCAAGTCAAGAAGACTTAAACAAATTGTTTAAATTTTCATTTATATTTACAATTTGTAAATGTATGTTTGAAATTTTCTTTACAGAATTTTTGGTTTTTATTGATTTTTAGGCACTTGTTGAGAACAGAAGAAAACAGATGCGGATGCGCATTTTATTACAATGATGCATGTGCAAATTTCTGATCCTTACTTTTTAACAGCTTTTTATTAGAAAATTGCAATTTAAAGGTTTTATATTTACGTGCATAAGTACTTTTCTTTTGAATTTTAATCAAATCTAATAAAACTAAATTAAAATGTTAGCAGCATTTTTGCAAAATTCGCAAAATTTTCATTAAGTACAAATCTATGAACAAAATTTTATTTTTTATGAAAAAGTTTGGGAAAAAAAGTCATGTTCGATTCATAATATTCATGAAAAAATTTTTCAAATATATGATTTTTTTTCTCTGTGTAATATTAACATTTATTTAACAAACACATATACAATGTTTTTAAGAAAACTTTAATATAATTATCTATCGCCCCTTTATATGGGAATTGAGAGAATTGAAGTCTTCGATCATCTTCATTGCTACCACTTTTCATTTTCATTACAGGCGTAACCCTGTAGTTTTAATGAGAATAAGTAGCAATCATTAGGAAAACGCAAATTAACATGTACATTGTCTTTAAGAAGAAAGCACGTTATCAAATGTAAACATTCGGCAAAAGACTGCAGGAAATATTGTTGTGCAACCACTACACATGTAATTTATTTCTTTTTATAGTGAATAGTATTAAGACTATGTGTAAAGTATTTAATGAAAATCTAACGGTAAACTTGAGTTTAAATTCAAAAAATTTCAGCATTTTTATGTCTAAATAATAGAGAAGAGCACCTTTTTAATTTTGACCCATTTCTTGATCATCAATAGGGGCCTTATATGAGAAAATGAATTTTTTCAAAATTTTCAAAATTCTATTACTCAAAACCTATGATCAATCTTAATATTATCTTTTCTGCTCTGAAATCCTTAAGATAATAGCTTTCGAGCCTACTAGGTCTAAATAGAGCACCTTTTTAATTTTGACCCATTTTTTGATCATCAATAGGGCCCTTATATGAGAAAATGAATTTTTTAAAAATTTTCAAAATTCTATTACTCAAAACCTATGATCAATCTTAATATAATCTTTTCTGCTCTGAAATCATTAAGATAATAGATTTCGGGCCTACTAGGTCTAAATAGAGCACCTTTTTAATTTTGACCCATTTTTTGATCATCAATAGGGCCCTTATATGAGAAAATGAATTTTTTCAAAATTTTCAAATTTCTATTACTCAAAACCTATGATCAATCTTAATATTATCTTTTCTGCTCTGAAATCCTTAAGATAATAGCTTTCGAGGCTACTAGGTCTAAATAGAGCATCTTTTTAATTTTGACCCATTTTTTGATCATCAATAGGGCCCTTATATGAGAAAATGAATTTTTTCAAAATTTTCAAAATTCTATTACTCAAAACCTATGATCAATCTTAATATTATCTTTTCTGCTCTGAAATCCTTAAGATAATAGCTTTCGAGCCTACTAGGTCTAAATAGAGCACCTTTTTAATTTTGACCCATTTTTTGATCATCAATAGGGCCCTTATATGAGAAAATGAATTTTTTCAAAATTTTCAAAATTCTATTACTCAAAACCTATGATCAATCTTAATATTATCTTTTCTGCTCTGAAATCCTTAAGATAATAGCTTTCGAGGCTACTAGGTCTAAATAGAGCATCTTTTTAATTTTGACCCATTTTTTGATCATCAATAGGGCCCTTATATGAGAAAATGAATTTTTTCAAAATTTTCAAAATTCTATTACTCAAAACCTATGATCAATCTTAATATTATCTTTTCTGCTCTGAAATCCTTAAGATAATAGCTTTCGAGCCTACTAGGTCTAAATAGAGCACCTTTTTAATTTTGACCCATTTTTTGATCATCAATAGGGCCCTTATATGAGAAAATGAATTTTTTCAAAATTTTCAAAATTCTATTACTCAAAACCTATGATCAATCTTAATATTATCTTTTCTGCTCTGAAATCCTTAAGATAATAGCTTTCGAGCCTACTAGGTCTAAATAGAGCACCTTTTTAATTTTGACCCATTTTTTGATCATCAATAGGGGCCTTATATGAGAAAATGAATTTTTTCAAAATTTTCAAAACTCTATTACTCAAAACCTATGATCAATCTTAATATTATCTTTTCTGCTCTGAAATCCTTAAGATAATAGCTTTCGAACCTACTAGGTCTAAATAGAGCACCTTTTTAATTTCACCCATTTTTTGATCATCAATAGGGCCCTTATATGAGAAAATGAATTTTTTCAAAATTTTCAAAATTCTATTACTCAAAACCTATGATCAATCTTAATATTATCTTTTCTGCTCTGAAATCATTAAGATAATAGCTCTCGAGCCTACTAGGTCTAAATAGAGCACCTTTTTAATTTTGACCCATTTTTTGATCATCAATAGGGCCCTTATATGAGAAAATGAATTTTTTCAAAATTTTCAAATTTCTATTACTCAAAACCTATGATCAATCTTAATATTATCTTTTCTGCTCTGAAATCCTTAAGATAATAGCTTTCGAGGCTACTAGGTCTAAATAGAGCACCTTTTTAATTTTGACCCATTTTTTGATCATCAATAGGGCCCTTATATGAGAAAATGAATTTTTTCAAAATTTTCAAAATTCTATTACTCAAAACCTATGATCAATCTTAATATTATCTTTTCTGCTCTGAAATCCTTAAGATAATAGCTTTCGAGCCTACTAGGTCTAAATAGAGCACCTTTTTAATTTTGACCCATTTTTTGATCATCAATAGGGCCCTTATATGAGAAAATGAATTTTTTCAAAATTTTCAAAATTCTATTACTCAAAACCTATGATCAATCTTAATATTATCTTTTCTGCTCTGAAATCATTAAGATAATAGATTTCGGGCCTACTAGGTCTAAATAGAGCACCTTTTTAATTTTGACCCATTTTTTGATCATCAATGGGGCCCTTATATGAGAAAATGAATTTTTTCAAAATTTTCAAATTTCTATTACTCAAAACCTATGATCAATCTTAATATTATCTTTTCTGCTCTGAAATCATTAAGATAATAGATTTCGAGCCTACTAGGTCTAAATAGAGCACCTTTTTAATTTTGACCCATTTTTTGATCATCAATAGGGCCCTTATATGAGAAAATGAATTTTTTCAAAATTTTCAAATTTCTATTACTCAAAACCTATGATCAATCTTAATATTATCTTTTCTGCTCTGAAATCATTAAGATAATAGCTTTCGAGCCTACTAGGTCTAAATAGAGCACCTTTTTAATTTTGACCCATTTTTTGATCATCAATAGGGCCCTTATATGAGAAAATGAATTTTTTCAAAATTTTCAAAATTCTATTACTCAAAACCTATGATCAATCTTAATATTACCTTTTCTGCTCTGAAATCCTTAAGATAATAGCTTTCGAGCCTACTAGGTCTAAATAGAGCACCTTTTTAATTTTGACCCATTTTTTGATCATCAATAGGGCCCTTATATGAGAAAATGAATTTTTTCAAAATTTTCAAAATTCTATTACTCAAAACCTATGATAATTTTTTGATCATCAATTGGATCATCATATAAAGATTTTTTCAGAAATAAAAATTTTTAAAAGTATTTATTTTAAACACATGTTTCTGAAACATAAGGTAGTTTAAAAATCATAGTTTTTAATTAATTATATATTTAATTAAATAAAAATTTTTTTTATTCAAACATTTAAATTATAATAATTTTAATTAAAAAAATATTACAAAAATGCTATTAACATTTTCAAAAATGTAAACAAAAGTGCAGCTAAATCTATTTTGTTAAATAAAAGTCATTAACATTTTTAAAAATGTTATTAAAATTGAAAATAATCAAATTCTGCTAACATAACAGTCTTTGAGTGAGAGAACTGTTAGGTAACATAAAATTAAAAAACGTAGCTAACTTTCGTAGCTATCTTCACACCCTTATATTCGTGAAGATATTGCCTCAAGGTTTGATACATCAGAGTATCATCCCAATAACATATTTAAACTCCCAATATTAAATAAGAAAGTTCTAGGCATGATGAAAGATGAGAATAGCGGGAAAATTATGAAAGAATTTGTGGGACTTCGATCAAAAATGTATTCATTCAAAACGGTTGACATGGAGGAAGTAAAGAAATCTAAAGAAGTTAAAAAATCATGTATACAAAATTTATCAATAATAGACTACAAAAGGTCATTATTTGAAAGAAAAATAATTTCTGATACAATGCATACATTTAGATCGAAGTTTGACCAGTTGTATACACAGAAATTACATAAAGTTGTTTGGAGTTATGCGGATGATAAAAGAATTATTGCTTCTGACCAAATAAATACTTATGCGCGAGGACATTTTAGGTTTCAAAGTGACTTTGATAACTTTTTTACAGAGATAGATGACGATATTTTCTTGAATATTGATAGTGAGTATATAGAATTTTTAAAAGATTCATCAGATGATGAATATTTAATGAATGTAGATGTTTAAGTTGTACATTTAATAATTTAAATACTTTCATATTTTTTAATTTTATTTATAGTTTACATAAGTAGAACTTCAAATGTATATATTTCTATTGAATAGAGTTAACTCCTTAAGATATTATAAAAATATATTTTTTAATGAAAATGACACTGATATTTATGTTATCACAATGAAACAATAATAAATATATGTCTTTTATTATATAATAAATGTGTTTTATTTTTAAATATTTTTCCATTGTACATTTTCTATTTCGTAATCTAACTTTTTACGATTTCTAGTTAGTCGAGGAGAATATTGATATGGTAAAGTTGATTGCTTCAAATTTTTGTGATTTTCATCCTTTGACAATATTCTTATTTTTGGTGTTCCATTATTTGAAAAATGTTTAAGTCGTTTAGCTGCTGAAGAGGCAGAAGTAGGATTAAGTTTTTGTAATGTTGTATCCATATCAATTTCATCATAATTTTCATTAGTATAAATTTCCTCAGGTAAATTTATATTAGATTGTGTTCCTACACTACTTAACTCTGGTTGCATTGTTTGAGTTTCAATATGTTTCTTATATATTTTCCCAGTTTGTGTTTCATTATCACGTAGGATACTCAATTTAGAACTTTTAGTTTGATGAGAAGATGATATTTGGCTTCCAATTAAATATTTGGCTAATTCTTGTTTAATATAATACCATTTATTAATATCTTTTAGTGTGTGTGAACTATATATTGGTATTAGTTTTCGATGTAGAAAATTGGAGTCAGAATATTTAATTTTAAATTTATCGTAAGTTGATGGATTAAGAACTATTAATTTGGATAAATTATTTGACATTTTCTAAAATTTTTCCAATAACTCCACTTAAAACGGATGAAATAATAATTGGTAGAAATCCTCCTTTTGATTAGATGTTTTAGATGTTGAGGTTTCTGGTGAACAAATTTTTCTAATTGTATTTTTATATGGTTTTATTTTGTCAAAAACTGCTTTATTGATTTTATGGTTCTCATTAATTATATTAAAAAGTATTTCATTTATTGTTTTAATAACAACATCATCAACATGTTTCAGTATTGCATTTCGCAATTTAGGATCTGCTTTCTTAAGAACCAAGAATATGTTTGTTCTCCTTCAACAGTTCTAGGTTCGAGGTCATTATTTTTATTTGCAAATATTAAATAGTGATTTTTATTGAAAATATCCGTTCTAAATCTTAATGCGTTGTGTATTTGTTGAGTGAGATCAATTAATAAATAACCATGAGCCTGCTGCGTACAGTTATTATATACATCAACCAGAGCTTTTGAGTTTTCTGGTTATACTTGGCGAGCTAAATATTGAAATTGTAACTTATCCCTAGGATTTTTAAACATAACTATATATTTAGAGTTTAAAGAAATATCTCTGGAATAAGCACCTTTATGAAAAATGTTTTGTGTTACTAAAATCACAGCTAAATTTCTATGATGAGATCCCTTAGTAAAAAGTTCACACACTTTTTTATTAGATGATTCAAGCATTAAATCATCCAATATTATTAAAACCGATTCATTTTCTGCAGTAGCAAAATCCTCTGGAATACCATGTATAAACTCTACATTGTTAATTCTCGGAAGAGAATTTTTTTCTGCAAAACACCAAATAACACGATCTATGTTTTTAGATATTAAATGTTGATTTTTTATCAAATTCATAATAAATGTGGATTTCCCACAACCAGAGGGACCACAAATCATCATAGTGAGTGGATATATAAACTGTTGAAACATGTTTACACTTTAGTACACGACATTTAAATGAAGTGAAGCATTAACATTCTGTAAATATAAATATGAGTAAAAGAATTATTGTTGATGAACTACATCGTCAAGCGAGAAAGAGCTTTCAGCGCCGACGATTTATTCAAAAGGGTATTTTAGATGCATGGCAGATTGACTTAGTGGAAATGATACCGTATGCAAAATTTAATAGAGGTTTTTTTAAATATATGCTTACTGTAATTGATGTATTTTCAAAGTATGCATACGCATTACCACTAAAAACTAAAAGAGGAATAGAAATTTCGAAAGCATTAAAACATATTATAAAGTTAAACAAAGGAAAATCTCCCAAAAATATCCATTCTGATCAAGGGAAAGAATTTTATAATATTTATTTTAAAACTCTTATGAAAGAATATGAAATTAACCATTACCACACTTTTTCAAGTATGAAGGCATCAATAGTTGAACGTTTTAATAGAACTTTAAAAAATAAAATGTGGAAACAATTTAGTGTGCAGGGAAATTATAAATGGATTAATAAATTATTGAAAGAATATAATTCTTCATATCATCGTTCTATAAAAACAACAACCAATTCAGTTAATAAGAAAAATGAACAGTAATTTGAAAGTTTTCAAAGGAGGAAAATATAAAATAAATGATTTAGTTCGCATTAGTAAATATAAAAATTATTTTGAGAAAGGATGTACACCAAATTGGTCTATAGAGGTTTTTAAGCTAAACAAAATTTACGTAACCAATCCTATAACATATCAACTTGTAGATTTTAATGGGAATATTATTAAAGATGGATTTTATGAAGAAGAATTAATTAAAAACAAAAGCCCCAAAAATTTTTTTGGTAGAAAAAATTTTAAAGCGAAAAGGAGAAATACTATTGGTAAAATGGCTTGATTTCGGAAAAGAATATAATTCATGGATTCATCAAAACGATATTATTAAATAATATATGTATAACAAACAACATACTATTATTAATCATTCTTTTTAAAGATGGCTTCAAGTATACAAGAAGAAAATATTTATGTTACTTTATTAAGAAATAATTCAATTTATATTTATAAAAATACTCCAAACACTTTTACAAATTTGTTAACACAATCTCTAAATTTGGATGATCACTGGGTAGTTGGATTATCAGATATTTCATTTTCATTACTGGAAAGAAATAATCAAAACATTGCCAAACGTAGAAAACGAAATACAATTTCAAATGTCGACACACAAGCTATAGTACATGGAAAAACAAAAATATCGAAGCATAGTGCAAATAATGAATATGAAGAATAAAATGTCACGAACTCTTAGAAAGCTCTAATGATTTTATGATAACAAACCCCAATCTGAATAATAAAACAAAACTTTTGAATAAATTAAGTGATACTCCAAAAAGTAATGTATCCAGAGAAAAAAAGATTTAAGTGATAAAAAATCAGATCCTTTAAATAAGTTAAATAATGATATCTCACAAACAAATTTAGCAACAGAAAATAAAGGCAACGAATTTGATTCTTATACTAGTAGAGATGAATTAGAAAACGTTGAAAAGGATTCCATTTTACATCAACAAACCACATTCTGCACAAATCTTTAACCAAATTTTCAGATAATATTACAAATTATTTTAATAAAGTCTTTTCACCAGATATAAATGAAATTGTATTTATTTACACTGATATAATTAAACCACGACGTGTAGGTAATAAAAAAACTAAATGTTTGAAAATATTTTCAATATCCACATTGAAAAATTATATTCATTTTAATAGAATTGAATATTTTCCTATTGAATCTTATAACATTAATAATATATCTATAATGATTCGAAATGATGAAGGAGAAATAATAAGTTTGAATGAATTCATACCAGTTTATTGTACTCTACACTTTAAAAAATATATAAAATAAATGTTTAGTAAAATTTTAAATCATTTTTGTAATAACCTTGGATGTGATGTATACAAATTATTATAATAATCAGTCTGCAAATAATGTTTAAAATATTGGTGAAATATATCATACACCAAGGTTTGTGCAATATGGACGTAGTATTGGATCACTGTTTTCATCTTTGTTTTCACACCTGAAACCATTCTTGAGAACAGGATTAAGTTATTTAAAAAATAAGTCATTAGACATTGGAAAAGAAATTTTGGAGGAAATCGGAACAAAACCTGTGAAAGATATTCTATTTAATCAAGGGAGAAAAATTATGAATAATATCAAAGAAGCTACTATTGAAAAAATAAAAACAGTGCAGAAAGGTAAAGGGAAGCATATAAAACTTAAACTCTTAAAACAAAAACCGCATAATAAATCCAAACGTTGTAGAGGAAAGAACTTTAACGATATTTTTGGAAATTTAAAATGTCGGGATTTATAGAATGTATGAAAAGTGAATTGGATTTATTTGAATCTCCCCCAATTCAAACTAGTGTAATTAAAACAGAAGAAATATGTTATAATCCAATTGCTTCATTGGATAACTCTAGTACAATTGAATTTGTATCATTGGGGAATAGAGATCTTAATAGTATTTATCTTAGACTAGTGCTTGAATTCAAAGGAACTGGAGGCGTTGTTAATAACTTGTTGCATTCCATATTTAGGAATTGTACAGTTCATTTCAATAATAAAAGTGTATCTCAACCTGACAACAACTATCACTATAGAGCATATATGGAAACATTACTCAATTATGGAAATGATGCTAGATCTACCCATCTTGAATCGTGTGGTTGGGCTACTGATGTGAATAAAATTAATTCATTAATCGATAAAGAAAATCCCGGTTTAGATAAAAGAAAAAAATTATTTAAGGATGGGAAAAAGGTGGAGCTTTTCGGAAAACTTCATGTAGATGTATTTAATCAACAAAAGTACTTGCTTAATAATGTTGATCTTAAGGTCACATTAAATTTGGAGAAACCAGAATTTTATACTTTGGAAAGTGGGGATAAAAATGAATCTTATCTAAGAATACATGAAGCTAATTTATATATAAATCATCTTACTGTTAATAGTAGTATATTAATGGGACATCATAATGTATTACAAAGCAAAAATGCAATTTACCCATATAAGAGGGTAGAAATTAAGACCTTCAATATATATCCACGAAACCATTCATTATCTCTGGATAATGTTATACTTGGACAATTACCAAATTTCTTAATTTTTGGAATGGTGTCGAACAAAGCTTATACTGGAGATAGAAAAGAAAATCCATACAACTTTCAATATTAAAAAAAAAAAAAAAATATTTAAAAACCAATTACGGAGGCAATTACCTGCTTAGTATATTGTGAATTTGACAGTATATAGAAATTGATAAGTCTCGCACTATAATTCAAACGCTATGAACTCAATAAATATTATAAATACTTTAAATTCAAATAATTATACAAAATATAAATTTAAAGGAGTTTTTGCGAGTAATAAATTACCCAAGACACCTGTTACAAAACCATCATTTTACATAGCCAACACTGATCCATCTTATAAGCCTGGACAGCATTGGGTAGCTTTTTATTTCCCTGAAAATAAACCAGCAGAATTTTTTTGCTCTGCAGGTCAACCTCCGATAAAACCATTTATTTAATTTCTAACCCGAAATTCTAAAACATTTGTCTACAATAAAATGCGAATTCAAAGTGAATCATCAATGTTTTGTGGTGTTTATTGTTGCATTTTTATTTATTTAAGATGATATTTTAATTTTTTATATTTTTAATTATTTTAATTTACATGAAAATGATATGTTAGTTTTAAGTTTATTTAAATACTTTTATTTGTTTTTATAGAAAATAAATAAATAAATAAGAAAAATATATATTATTTTGTTTTTATTCCAAGTTCTTTCTCCACATTTAGTAAAACTTCAATTATTTACTAAAATTATTTCTAAAATTCAAAATTCATAAGACCCTTACCAAGTTCAAAATTGCAGGAAGTTATTGTAAAGAAAAAAACAAAAAACAAAACAAAAATTTGTTTAAAGTTGTATTATTTTTTATTTATTATTATTATTTTTTTTTTTTTGTTTTTTGAATTAACATATTTGAAATTAAAAATATTTTCCCTATTTACTTATTGTAGACGTTTAGATAATAAATAATATCATTTTATAAAACCCTCTAGTTTGCCTATAAGTTGTCTATGCTTTCTACAATTACAAGTATCAGGACCAACGTTTGCTTTATCATCCGACCATGAACAGTTTTTGAAGTGTAATCCATATTTAGATGATATAGGTTCTTCATTATAATTCCCAGTTTTATTAATAAGTGCCAAATACTCTTCCAGTGTTTTTTGATGTTCAACAAAAATTAAATCATTAAAATTTTGAAGAAAATTTTGAATTTTTATATGTAACATCTTTTTTATAAAGCTTTCTTTTTACAATTAGTTAGTTTTTAAAAACATTGATACTTATATACTAATTAACAAATTTTCTTTGTTAAGAATTTCTTGGAATTTTACTATTTTCCCAACTGAAATTTGGTTGAGAATTTGGGATGAAAAACTCTCCCACTTCGTCTTCTCCAGCGGAGTTTTCACTGACTACCTCTTCCAATTCCAAAACATATAAACCATTATCTAACTTCCTTCTTAAAGTAAATTTTTCATTATTAATTCCATCTATTACTTTATCTTCCAAATTATTATATCGTTTGGGAAGATATAACATTCCCTCTTCAAGCTCTGCCATCACCACATTTCCATATTTAATCTTATGGCCGAACATACTTAATACCTTATATAGCTTTGATGGTAGTAAATCCTTTGCTGCTAGATATGGTATTGTTTTTAATTTATTGAAAGCCGCAACAATATCAGCATTTGTAATTTTATTTGATTCCATTTTTGTTCCGCCTTTTAAAAAGTTTATTAACTGATTGAAATAATTTTACTTCAGACAACTGTATTTATATCTAATCTAATTTATCTCCAAAGAAGAGCAATTTGGGTATACCTCTTAATATTTCAAATTGAGAAAATATAAATACATAAATATTGAGCCATAAACCAATTTTAAACATATTCTAGATATGAAAAATATTTAATGTGAATAAAAAATACTCCCCTTAATTTGTTATTAGAATATTTAAAATTAATCATGACCATACTCAACAACATAAAATATATCTTCATTAATGTCAAAGAACCTTACACAAAGTTATTTTTTTCCATATAAACAAAACAATTCTCAAGTTTATTTTCCACTTTACAAAAACAAAAATAACCATATAAAAATATGTAGATGAATAAACAAAAAATACCCAAACGCTATTTCTACAAGTCATCAGTTCTTAATTTCATCACAATTAAAAGTGCAAAAAATAAAAAATTGTCTCCCCTGTTAAATTATCTGTATGTACTTTTAACATAATTACATATATACATATATTATTATACAAAATAAATACATTGGTTTTCAATTTCATAAAATGCAAAACAATTTTTCCTCCTATTAATACACTCACAAAAAAAAATTACAAAAACAAATTCATTGGTTTTCAATTTCATACAAACAATTTGCTCTTTAAAATTGCTCTTACTCCTCAATAAAAACAAAGACAACTGTTGCCTTCCCATTTCCCTACTATTATTGGGGCTAGGTGAAATAATGTACTGATCACAACCAATTTTAATAGGCTTCGTTCTTTATCATAAAAGTCCCATGTGGCAAATTTCATTGAATTATCTTTAAAATTGCGTAGAAGGTTTACATGGACAGCCAGCCAGTCGGACGGACATCGTTAGATCGATTTAAAAGAGATTCTGAGTCGATTGGTATACTATGCCTTACAAGCATCAGCTCAAACGCATAATACCCTAACCACCTATGTTGGTGTAGGGTATAAAAACGCTTGGAAGTCTGTTACCTTGTTCCTAAAGCCACGCTAATGAAGTTGTCGTTAAGATACATTTTCATGTTGCGTTCTTTAGTTCCATTTTATTAAAGAAATTACTGAAATAGAATATTTTTTATTAAAATTTAAGTTGTTTTTTAATATTAATATTTTTTTGAAATTTTAATACAGAGTTTGTTGTTGTTGCGTTTCTTTAATTTTTGTTTAATGCCTGAATTTTTTCTTGACTTTTTGCAATTTTTCTATTTCATGTAAAATAATCGAAACATGTAAAGTGGAACAAAATGAGACGAAAAGTGTTAGATCTGTAAGTTCCAATTGCGGATAGGGAACTTAAGATTTGTGTTTAAAAATTCTTATGTATTATTTTTTCAATCAATTATCAATGCATCATTTGTGTGGTTTTTCTACATACAGACATATATATATATATATATATACATATATATATATATATATATATATATATATATATATATATATATATATATATATATATATATATATATATATATATATGTGAGTTCCATTAAATCTTATTTAAAACTCACATTTATTTTTCAGCGCTGCATACGACACCATTACTGAACAAAATGTTGCAATTAAGAAACTATCTCGTCCATTCCAAAACGTTACTCACGCAAAGAGGGCTTATAGAGAATTCAAGTTAATGAAATTAGTAAATCATAAAAATGTAAGTATTTACAAGTAAGTGATATATATGCAATTGTTCATGTTAAATTTTTAACAACATCAACAGTCAAAATATGATATTTTTTATATCAAGTCATATTTTTTAAGGTTTATTAAACATATTTATGTAACAATATTTGATATCAAATGTGTCAAATGTGTAGAATGTCTCCGAAAATAGATCAATGTATTATAACCAAAATATATTTCCTGTGATATAAAATTCTAAATATTTATAATGGGCCAGTAAAATTAGACGAACAAATTACAAAATCTCGGAATTTTATGGTAAAAACCAATCTACCAACACTACCCTGTTCAAAAATTCATTTTATTTATTTTTTTTTTTTGCAGAAATTTCAAAATAATGATTTAAGAAGATGTAGAAAGTTAATGTATTTCATTAATGATAGCAACATATATTAAAAAATAGAATGTAGCAACGATAACATCCTGACAGAGCTTTAAAGTTGGCCGCTTAATATTATATTAAAATTTTTTTATTATAATATAATTAAAAGTTGCAGCCTAGAAGTATTTTAAAAACTTTTTTTGCGTTTGATTGAAAATTTGAAAGATGAAGAGTTATTTTTGGCGTGAACTTGCACCAATGCACGGTGGGGCAGAATCGAAATTTTTTGGAAATAAATCTGTAACATCTGATCGGCTGGTTGGATTTTCATGAAATTTGGTATAGTAGCAGAGGAGTGTACAATGTTAAGTTTGGAAGGGGGCTCAACAAACACCTCTGGGGCGGAGCTAAGGGGGCTCAAAGTTAGGTACCTCTGAAAAAACATTTTTAATCACCTGCCAAATTTTTGTTTCTCGTCCGATTTCAAATATTATTATATATTGTTGGAGGCCCTGATAAGACCTATAAAAGACATGCGTACCTGTCCTATTTATCTCTTATAGCTTTCGAGTTATTTGCGTTTGAATTTTTAAGCACCATAATTTTGCATGTATTTCCGTCCGATTTTATTAGTTTTTTTCTTAACTAGTTGAAGAACAAAATTATCTATTGAATAAAAAAAATTGAATTCGATATCTTTATCGAGTCCAAAAATAAACGATTTTGAATTTGAAAATTGCAAAAAAGACGACTTTTTGTGTTTTTTTTAGCCGATAAAGTATCTACACTCTTTTTAACCTAAAATAAAATTTTCTTTAGCAACATATAATAATTTTGCACTTTTCTGAAAGGTATCTTCACAGAGATGACAAAAAACAAGCCCAATAACTCAATTGGTCATGGTACATACCCTCCCGAATTCGACCTATTTTATATGAAAGTTTTGATTTTAGACCATATTTTCTCAAATCCCCAAGCAGGAGTCGACAAGCGGAATATATTTTAAGTATCTTCAATATGTTGTTAAAAGTTTTAAATCAAAATCTACGGGACTTCGGAAAAATGATTCTATAACCAAAAATGTGAAAAATCCCATTTTTGGGAATTTTCATTAGTTTTTTTCGGAATTCAAGAAAACCCTACCCCTTATTGAAATTTGGTTAACGCGCTTTTATTTATATTAATATGATCCACATCCCCTGCAAATTTCATTAAGATTTTTTTATAAACAAATATGTTATTACAATTAAAAAATTTGTATTTTCTCCAAAAACCTCAACTTGGGCCTTTTGTTTGGTTTATTTCTAAATAGCGAAAGAAATTTTAAAAATATGTATTCCAAATTAAGCTTATCCTTTAGCACATATAATTTCCGATCTTTCGCAAAAAGATTCAAGTCAATATCATGCATCATTTCAGAAATATGCGCATTTAAACTTTTATATTTCCAATTTATTGTATATAACTATATTTTTACAAACTTGCAACTTTTGCCTTTAGCTTTGCGTGAATAATTACTTAGAAAATTATGAATATTTTTGTATACTTTTAATAATATCTATACACAAAATATTTTTATAAAAATAATTAATAAATATTTTTTATTTTTAATTGGGTTGCCACATTTCCCAAATTTAAGTAAGTCTTCATCCTTTTCTGAGCATTCATATATTTCTATTAATGAATTTAAAATAACAAAACAAACAAAAAATGTCTATTTTAACTTAATCAATAAGTATTTCATTAGTTTACATTTACGGTGTTTTCCTAAATTTAACAAATGTATTTATCTATTGGTGATGGTTAAAAATGTATATATTTATGATCTAGTGGCAATGTACAGGTATACTTTCCGGTGATACCTAGCTGCAGCATTTATCTATTACTGATGGTTCAAAATCTATATTTTTATGAGCTAGTGACAATGCACAGCTAATATCATTTCCGGTGATACCTAACAGCAACATATAATATCAATGAATTCGGTATAGGTACTCTTCCAAATTGACTCTTTCAGATATTTTACCTAATGAAAATTCACAGAATATCTGTAAATATATATACCTGTGCTATATATCTAGTAGATATATATAAATGCGCAGGTAATCCTTATCAACATCATAACGAAGTTGATTACCATGGTGATTACATTGGAACACGAACAATTGTGTTGTGTTCTGTGGAGTTTATCTAAAAATGATCTTAATGATACATATCATGCAAAAGTCGACGTCATCAGACGTCAGATAGAGAGCTTTTTAAAGTTGTATGACGTAAAAATGAAGTTCTTGAATCAGCTTACTAAGAGATCAAAAATTAAACATTCCGATTGGATGGATACTGATATAGAAATATCGGCGTACAAAATATCAACTGGAGCGCCCATATGATAATTTAAGTACAAGATCTAAGAAGAAACGACTGGCCCATAAGCTTTCTATAATTTCAAAGAAAAGAAAAAAGGAGAAGCAACCTAAGAGTGCAATTAATATTGCTGAAATACTGCCAACTGCATCACCAAAACGTCTTAAACGGATTGCCGGAAGTGTACCTACTCCAACATCACAATCCAATTTTACAGAGGAAGAAGCACCACTCCAGGATCAAAACATTTTTGCAGACCTAGTTTTTTCGAATACTCAAGGGAGTCGAAGACAACAACAAAGGATTTAGTGAAATATATTAAAGATGAAATAAATGATTTACAACCTCCTTCAATAACCATAAACCAATACACATTCGACATATCCTTTCAACTTAGTCTAACAATGATTGATGGAAAGGTTAGTAATGCCATTGCGGAAACATCTTCTTTTTGGAAATGCTCACTATGTGAAGAGACGAAATCACAATTTTCGGATATTGGTAAAGCAAGGAGTATTAATGAAGAATTTCTGTCTTTCGGAATATCTCCTCTTCACGCCAGAATACTGTTCATGGAGAATTTTCTGCACATAAAATATGATTTAAAGTATAGAAGTGTGCCAGGAAATTTAACAAAACCTACCAGAAAGAACGAGTATTTAAAAACACTTAGAATATCTGAGAAAAGAAAAATCCAGGATGAATTCAGAGAAGAGACAGGATTAAATATCGACAAACCTCTGCGGACTGGTGGTAGTACAAATGATGGAAACACAGCAAGAATGTTTTTCGGAAATTTCGAAGCCATATGAAAAATAACTGGTATTAATAAAGAGTTACTTGAAAGGACTAAAATACTATTAATGGCAATTAATAGTAAGCACAAAATTAGCTCTGTTCGATTTGGAGAATATGCAACAGAAACATCTAAACTACTTGTTTCTCTATATCCATGGAATGAAATGATACCAACAGTACATAAAATATTGTACCATGGCGAAATTATAATTGAACGAAATATTCTTCCTTAGCTTACAGAAGAGGCTCAAGAAGCAAGAAATATAGATTTTAGGCACATTCAATTATTCAGCTCCAGGAAATGCTCAAGAACGTCACAGAACGAGGATATTTTTAATAGCCTATTGTTATCATCAGAACCTGTACTATCATCAATGAGAAAACGTTGGATTTATTATGAGCCTTTATCAACTCAAAATACTGAAGACTTGAAGGATCTTTATTATCTTTTAGATATGTATACAGATGCAATAGATTATTTTATAGAAAATATATATAGAAGTATAAGTTTAAAATATTAGAAAAATTGTCTACATAAATTTAATGTAAATAAGTAATAAAAAATCGTATTAGAAATAAAATATTTATTAAGGAAGATGATAAATACCAAAAATAATAATACTGATTAAGTTAAAATAGAAATTTTTTGTTTGTTTTGTTATTTTAAATTCATTAATAGAAATATATGAATGCTTAGAAAAGGATAAAGATTTACGTAAATTTAGGAAATATGGCAACCCTATTAAAAATAAAAAATATTTATTAATTATTTTTATAAAAATATTTTGTGTGTAGGTATTATTAAAAGTATACAGAAATATTCATAACTTTCTAAGTAATTATTCACGCAAAGCTAAAGGCAAAAGTTGCAAGTTTGTAAAAATATAGTCAATATAAAAGTTTAAAGGCGCATATTTCTGAAATGAGGCATGATATTGGCTTGAATCTTTTTTTAAAATTTCTTTCGCTATTTAGAAATAAACCAAACAAAAGGCCCAATTTGGGGTTTTTGGAGAAACTACAAATTTTTTAATTGTAATCACATATTTGTTTAACCAAATTTCAATCAGGGGTAGGGTTTTCCTGAATTCCGAAAAAAAACTAATGAAAATTCCCAAAAATGGGATTTTTTACATTTTTGGTTATAGAATCCACATTTTTCCGAAGTCCCGTAGATTTTGATTTAAAACTTTTAACAACATATTGAAGATTCTTAAAATATTTTCCGCTTGTCGACTCCTGCTTTGGGATTTGAGAAAACATGGTCTAAAATCAAAACTTTCATATAAAATAGGTCGAATTCGAATTCATGTATACCATGACCAATTGAGTTATTGGGCTTGTTTTTTTATCTTAAAGTCATCTCTGTGAAGTTACCTTTCAGAAAAGTGTAAAATTATTATATGTTGCTAAAGAAAATTTTATTTTAGATAATAAAGAGTGTTGATACTTCTTCGGCTAAAAAGAACACAAAAAGTCGTATTTTTTGAAATTTCAAATTCAAAATCGTTTATTTTTAGACTCGGTAAAGATATCGACTTCAAATTTTTTTATTCAATAGATAATTTTGTTCCTTAACTAGTTAAGAAAAAAACTAATAAAATCGGTCGGAAATACTAGGATATATATGAAAAAAACTGGACCAAACATGCAAAAAACTTCAAACGCAAATAACTCGCAAGCTATAAGAGATAAATAGGACATGTACGCATGTCTTTTATAGGTCTTGTCAGGGCCCACAACAATATATGATAATAATTGAAATCGGAAGAGGAACCAAAATTTGGCAAGTGATTAAAATTTTTTTATGTCGGAGGTACCTAACTTTGAGACTTTCCGTGATTCCCGAGATTCCGGATTAAGAGCTATATTTATCACTACACTCATTAGTTGAACAACTGAGACCCAAATAGGATATGAGTCGTTGCATTAGGAGATTTAAAACAGGATTGTAAGTGTACTGAGATAGGGAAATTTTTTGGATATCGACACAATATTAAGCAATATTATTATTCTTATTTAAAATTATTTACCATAAAGCAATGTCGTATTTGCGACAGAAAATAGATATATCAGAAATTACATAACAAAATATTTACTCAGACATTGATATTATTCAAAAAAATTTAAGAAAATGTCGTAAATTTTTTTAAAAATTAAATTTACTAAAAATTCACTAAAAATATAGAATTTAACAATTCTAAAATATTGGCTGATGATGGCTTTTTTCGAAATCCTTCGGGTTGGTATTACATTATTTGTAGTTTCAAAAAATGGCCCAACATTGTACGAAAATAACCACAGCGTATCGCAAACTTAAACGTGCATAAAATTATCAAAGGGGACATCATATGTATATACCTTGGTCAAATTTCAACTTCCTACGATAATTGTTGACATTTTTATGAAATTTAAAAGCCTTAGATGCTAGTGCTCCTTTATTTTTTTTAATCTTTATTATAACTAAATAAATAAAATAAGCGGAATAAAAAATGTTATGAAATCGGAAGCTAATTAAGAATTTTGTCTTTAATGTTGTCTATACCACTGAGATTCTTTAAATCCGTTGTACTTTTCCACTTGCTGGTGCTGACATATTATTAAATTGCTTATTGAATTCATGCCATAGATTCATTCCATATAAATCATCTAATAAATTGTAAATATAAATCTACTGATGAAATGTTTTTAAAATATGGTGACCACATAAATTTTTAGCTTAATTTTCTTTTAAAAATTACTAAAATATATAAGTTTTTGTTCAAATTCATGCAGTAGAGATTTTAAATATATGTTATAAATTCGTCATGCGGAATATGTCTCAAAGAAATTTGACAAAACATTAAGAAAGTTAAGAGAAAAAGGTGAGTCCGAAAAATCATTAATTATTTATATGATTTTCAACCGGAAAGCTACCAAAAAACATTTTGTGTTATGTATGAGAACGTCTAATCGTATCCATAAAATGAAAGTGAATGTTTTATAAGGGAAATTTAGTAGACAAGAAACTAAGGCTTAGAATGGCCCAAAATTCTTTGCCTCAAACTACATTTAAACGTACCTTAAATAACAAAAAGGTTATCATTTATAACAGCTTAGCTAGGATATCAAAATTTTAGCTACGTTTAAATTGGATTACGATATTCAAGTTACAAACAATTTAATAACATTTGAATACACGTTAGAATTACCCCGAAGGGTTTCGAAATTATTAAATTCTTTTTGGTGAACTTTTAATAAATTTAACTTTTAAAGTGATTTACGAAACTTTCTTAAACATTTTTTTAATAATATCAATGTCTAAGTAAATATTCTGATATTTAGTCGAAATATGTTTCTCGCTATCACGGGAAATCAAAAAGTCCAGGAAATTGCGATCCCAAGTTTTTCAAAAACAAGGAAGAAAATATTGTGTTTTAATCGATTAGGTAGTTTCACTAATCAATAAAAATGTACAAAATAACAAAATAATTTAAATAAAACTAAAAGCAAATAAGTAAATAACTTGTTGTAAATAGTTAAAAGAAATGGATTTATTACAAAAGATGTAACAGATGTTGGTTTATATTAGCTAAATGGCAGTTGCTTATATTTACTTTTCTTAGGGGAATTGTATGGAGCAACTTAAAAAATTAAACACTTGATTTCTTATTTTAGTTTTAATTTAATTAGTTTTATTTTGTTTTGTATTTTTTTCTTTGTAATTAGTTTATAAATGTATATATTAGTATTCACTCTTATTAGTATTTTGTTTAACAATGTATTAAACGTTGATGTTGGTTTTGTTAAAACAAAAAATTTTTGGATCTTGTATAAATATTTGTGTTGTTTGTAAAAATCGTTATTAAATTTTTACAAATTATAAAACAAAGTTTGAACAAACACAAACATTTATACAACAAATAAATGTTTGTGTTTGTTAAAACTTTGTTTTATAATTTTTGGTATATTTAAAATTTTTAATTAATTTTTAAGGGTCGCCAGCAATCGGTTTTTCTTCGACTGAATTCTTCTTTTTGCTGCCGTGTAAATACAGATGGTGGCGTATGTACACGGCAGCTGAATTAGAGACCAATTCTGCTTAGTCCAAGACGATCACAGAGGCTCTTAATTTTCACCAGACGATCGATCCTCGACATGGTCCCCGCCATGCACTGGTGCTTACACTGACCAATAGCAGAAAAAATTTGCTGAACAAATCCTAGAACCTCTAGTTGCCTGACGACGCACATGTGCTTCAGGGTGACGATGTTGTTGTTGACGACGTTGTCGCAGTTGACGCTGTGGCTGTTGTTAAACTTGACCTTGTGTTTGTTTTTGTTGCTGGCGCCTTTGGTAACGACATACTTGACACACCTCAATAGACGTGCATCCACCAATGAGATGTGTTCATGCGAAACAATTCGAATAATATTGATGAAAACGCACTACATGTTTTCGTTGCTGCTGAGTGATTTTTTTAAATTGCTTGCAAAAAAGCAGGTGATGCTAGCGGAAACACACTAAGCACATTTCTGACGTCTGTAATGGATTCATCTGTAAAAGAGAAGAATTAAAAAAAAAATAAACAGTCTATGTAGACTCAACTTCACGATGCTTCTCGCACAGGGTAAATACAATGCGTCTACCATCGTCCCCCATGGTAGACATAAAGCTATCCATGAGCACCAATTTGAAGTCATGTATTTGGACATGACTTACCCCTTGGTTAGAAGCGGAGCCCATCTAAAACTCCTTCCGATCTGTGCAATGCAACTCCACACTGCAATAGACATATACATACCTGCAAACCGCCTCCACTACTCATGTCTCCTTCTTCTAATAAATACCTTCCGGGAAAAATCGCCCAACTTACCAAGTGTCCGCACGTCTTCTAAATAGCTACTATAATCCCAACCTCCCCAGTATGAGTTATACCCTTACTATCTATATCTCTAATGTCATTAGTAGTAGTCCCTTCTTGATCTTGAAAGTAATAACACGACGTATTACTTCCTAATTGTGTTTGCTATGTATACACCGCTATGAATAGTTTGTTGCGATATTAACAACTGATTCAACGGTAATGGGTCTTATGACTTCTGATTTGGCTGGCACTGATATGGAATCCCTTTTCGGAGTATTCGTCAGTGTTATAGCTACGTTATATGGAATATCACCCGTTATAGTCAGGATTATATAGTCCTGGTTGCCTTTTTGATGAAGTCCATTCCTATAATACCATCCGCTTTAATGGGGAAGTCATCTCCTATCATATGAAACTCATGCGATATTAGGATGTCTTCTATCTTAAGATCAGTCTTAACTTTTCCCAATGTTGTTGTCAAAACTTGCCCAATGCAATTTATATTGGGTTTTTATGTATATATATTGGTTCCTTTAGAACCTGATTGAGTTTTACGACAGAGATGTCTTATTATTCAATGATGATCCTAGATCTCATGTAGCTGCACAAACTTAAATTTATGTTGCATGTTTTTATTAAGGATCTTAGGGGTTTTGTACGTTTCTCGAATTATCTTCGGTTAGGTAATGCATACTATTAGCAGCTCTAGCATTACCGTTTCTCTTTTGTCCATTGAAGGAATTATTTCTTTGATAGTTTGAGCGATTTTCATTTCGATCGCTATTGCTTTGGAAATTTCTTTGAGCACCGACAATGGTTCGGTTAACATTGTTGCGGTTATTATTTCCATAATTGTTGCGGTTATTGCGGCTGTTATTGTTAGTTGGGCTATTTTGCCACCTATTGAAATTTGAATTTTGTTCGTGGAATTGGCGGAATGTGGGTCTTTGAGCAGCGTTATACGAAAGGACGGTGTTTGGTTGACCGTAAGCCTCCATACAGCTTCTTATAAATTTTGACACCAACTCATTAAGATTAGTGAAAGCTTCTAATTCCATTATCAGTTTCACTCTTTCATTGGAAGCATTCTTAATTATTGCTTTTGTAGCTGATCTAGTAGCATATGTTGTTTCTATAGGAGTTGGAAGTCCATCGTTTATTTATGATGTTTCTAATTTTTTACTTAAATCGTCAATTTCCTTAGCATATGCATTGGCTGTTTTATCCTGCTGGCGCACATTCATCAATTTTTCTGTAACTATGTCAACAGATTCACTTTTGATGGAAATCCGAAGTTTTGTTATTATATCTTGGAGTGTTGTCTCCGTCGAAATTATGTTTCGGGCTGACCCTTTTAGTTTGATCTTAACCAAGTTAACAATTGCTGCCGTATGGGTATCCATTATAGAGTCAAAAAGATTTAAAGCATCCAGAAAGCTCTGTAGATTTTCTGCTGTGCAAACAAAATCTGGGATGAGTCTTAAGGCTGTGTTGAGAAATTCTACAAACTTTTTTGGCATGGTTGTAATTATTTCAGGAATAACGTCCTGCAAGGGTTTAAAAACAATTTTCTCGTGCAGTGTTTTATGTAAATTTATGTTAATTCCTTTTCTTTAGCTTACGGTTATTAATTTTTCCCGCACGTCAAAGTAAAAGGATTCGGCTGCAGTTCTATGTGCCTGCGTTAGTCTGAAATAATTTGTGTTAAGCAGTACTTTTAACTGCTCGAGTTTAATTACAAGTGTGTTAATATGCCTGTTTATTGTTTCTGGCCTTGTATCTCGGTCAGTGTTAATATATTTATGTAATTTTAAGAATTCCTCTTTTATGGAAAGAGCTGGTTTTGAAAGCTCTTCCCATAAAAGAGGGAATTATGGGTTTAAATAACAGAGTATTCAACAAAGAAGCTAAGTGGTGTTGGCCACACTTGTGAATGTTAATAAACT